>ML814038.1:156608-167234 GCA_009831015.1 Picea engelmannii | reverse complement strand
GGTGGTGGTTTGCATCAGAATCCCTGAAAGAATAAAATCCACAAGATAAACGAGATTTACCCTGGGAAAACCCTCTAGGGGAAAAACCTAGAAACCTTCCTCAATATAAATTCACCAACCAAGAACAATGCCTCTCTCCAAGAGAGAACTAACAAAGAAGAAGATCCTCCTAAAACCCTTGACTAGGGAAGAGTAGCGCACCACATAAATAAGATGTAATTGAGAAGTAGACCAAGATTCTCCGCAACACCACCTTCTAGTTGCAGTAATATCTCCCTCTAAGACTTGCACACTTTACCTTCTTAGCTACAAAGCTTATGTGCTATGTCTTCAAATGAGGCACTAGCCTTCCTTATAAATAATAATTTGGCCAACCTACAATTAGGTCTGGGTCGACCTGTCACTTTACCATTTTTTTATTTTTCATTTTACTTATCAAGGCATAATAGGGATGAATTTTACAAAGGCACAATAGGGTTGTATTAACAAATATAATATAATAATATTCTTTAGGGTTTTTTATTGGTCAAATACAATAATGATATCTTCTGAAGCTACTCCAACTTCAACACACTAACCATAATCAACCTGAGCAATATAATTTGTAGAGAATAAATGGAAAATAAGAGTACTTGTGGTGCTCTTGGTTTTTGTAGTTTTTATTGGGTACAATAAGAATACGGCTAGTAGAGGTATGAGATATACCAACCTAGAGAGAATGTCATCCTATTTTATCCAAGTTATTTTATCCTTCGAGAGAGAAAAATACAACCAATAAATGAATGTTATAGAGCATGAAAGGTAGAATATTTTCATAAGGAAAGGGCCATTGGAAAGATTAGATGGTAAAGGAAATATGCTAATATGAAGAGGGAATGCACCTTATTTATGAGATGGGTAAATTATCTTACTAGGTAAGAATTGTGTATGCATGGAAGAGTTGTAAGATATGAACCAACAACTTATGTTTAAATAATGTGGAGAAGATGATGAACTTCAATCCACTTGGGAGTTTCTATTGAGAGAATGAGGCACTCTATTATGGAATTTTCTTATGGGATAGAGTATGATATAGAGTGGAGTTTGGATAGGAATTTTCCAAGGACTACAAATAAAATTTTGGAGATGGATAGTGCTTGAAGGAAAATATAGAGGAGGAAATGTTGAGTTAGGATTGGTAGGAATGCTTACCACACACTTATACTGAGAGGGGGGGTGAATCAATATAAGACAATATTTTATTTATTTAAACATTAATTGATCCAAGTGGATATCCTAAACTTCCCAAGCCATTTTGAGGTCCTAAATGACGCTTTTTCATGATCGGGCACCTCAATAATAGCCAAAGGCTCTGGTTTATCCCTGAAAATGAAGCTCCTAGTTGATACCTTTCCAACACACTATTGTTCACCCCAAATAGAGATCATCTGCCAAAGTTACACCCCTGGGAAGTTGATACACCAAACTACCCAAAATGGGGTCCACACAACTGTTGGTTTTTCATCTTCCGAGGTTAGGGTTTTGGATTTTATTTATGTTAAAAATGCATTTGTATCCTCATTGTAACAATCATCTTCTTTCGAATGAGCATAGACATCACATATGTTCTCAGAGATAAGCTTCCACCATTCTAGTGAGTCTTTCACTCTGTAATTTTAAAGTTTTGTACATTTCACTCATTAATAGAAATTGTGTATTACTGTATCTCTGTGTTTATAGGTATATCTATGATATATATATGTTATATTATTAGATATTTGATATATCTCTGTAAATTTATTTATTATATCTCTGCTCTCATTTTGTTCTGAAAATAATATGGATCAGTGGACCTATCAGAGCAGGATGCTCTTGGTCATTTTTCAGCGCATGTCCCCGATGAGGTCTGAGTATAGAAATTTGGGTATTGAGCTTGTCTCTCTTGAGGAAAATCACTCTTCCATGCCCAAGAATCCCTCCATGGTGGAACAAAATAAAAACTAGGGAGTAGAAGATTTTATTAATATGTTGCTTGAGAAAGCTCTCATGCGACAAAGGGATGAAATGATGGATAATTTTTCCCACATCCTTCAACGACAGCCGATAAAAACATGCACTTCTTCATCAAGTGGCCAATTTGGAGGCACCTCACATTTCAAGGTACAAGTTAATTTTGATATTCCTATATTTGAAGGACAAATAGATGTGGATGCCCTAGAAAAATGGTTAAATTTTCTAGAAGGTTATTTCTCTGTGGGAAACTTATCGAGAGAAAAATTCCACAAAGGATTATGGAATATATGGGGCCGAGCCCACTTGGGAATTTTTTTTGGATGAGGTCAAGGAAAATATTACCCTGTTGGTAACTATGAAGACCAATACATGAGATGGACCACACTACGACAAGAGAGGGGCCAAAAAGTTCCAGATTTCGCAAATACTTTCCATACCTTGTGCACCAAGATGGGTTTCAAAGACTTTGAGACACATCTAGTTATAAAATACTGTGGGGATCTACATAGGTACATCCAAAATGAAATGGATTTCCTAGACATCTCATCATTGGGAGCTTCCTATCGATATAATGTCAAAATCGAGCATAAATTTAGGCAACAGAATAAACAGGAGTTTCAGTCTGCAAATACGCAACAACCAAAGTATGATAAAGACATCCCTAACAAATAACCTCCCGAAAACCAATCCAAGCCATGGGAAAAGAAGGGTCACAGAAAGACGAAGAAGGACACTGGAAAGTGGTGTGATTTCCACAAAATTTCGTGGCACAACACTGATGAATGTTGCTCAAAAATATCATTGGTCGCCAAGGTCAAAGAAAAGGAGCCGAACCCTAATTCAAAATCTGATTTAGAAAATAATGGAAGAAGATAGATCATTGATGGAGACCCCACTATTAATTCCATGACTGCAACAATTCAACCAAAAGAACCAACAGATCCTAAAGAGGGGGAGAACCTTTTTCATTCACATATGTGGGTGAAGGGGACCCCACTGCATTTTATTGTTGATAGTAGAAACCATAAGAACCTCATCTCAGCCGAGGTTTTCAAGTAGTTGGGATTGTTGACAACACCACAACCGCAACCATACAACATTGGGTGGCTTCACCAGAGATGAGATCTCTGTGTCAGCCAACAGTACCAATTGTCATATGACATCCATCCCTTCAAGGATGAGGTATTATATGATGTTGCCTCGCTGGATGTCTGTGATGTTCTTTTGGGCCAGCCATATATGTGGAAGCGACGTGATATTTATGAGTATCGACCTCGTAGTGTCATTTTTACTCTGAGGGGTCATCTCTATAGGATACCAGAGGTAGTTCTGACTACTGTCCCACCAAAACAGTGTTGCAAGGTAATCTCTCATACTGTAAAATACAACCTCTTCACAATATGTTCAAAAGGTGAACAGAAGGACACTACAACCACTGCAGCCTCTATCCAAACATCTTCTATCCAACAGAATCAGGTCAACAATATTGAAGCAAAGAGAAAATATTCCTTCTGCACACATTCATCTCATCAGGTTCTCAACAACCTCCCACAAACCAAGAAGCGCAACTTCTCCAGCAAGGAAAGCATCTCACCAAGATTCAAATTCAAAAAATGATTTCCCCTCTCCCCTAGAAACTCAACTCAATGGAGACAATTTATTCCTAAGGAGGAGGATTTATCCAGGTGGATATCGGTGGCCACCCACCTATTCCAACTGTGATCCACTAGATCTTTTAATGACTTATGGTTGAGTTTTGATTTTGCATGCGTTAATTAACCATTTGAGAAACTTGGTGAAAGAATGAGAAAATAAGAGGAATTATAACAGCCATATACACATATGCAGATCTGAAATGAAAGAATAAACAACAAACCATAATACGCAGATTGATAATGGAGTTCGGCACAACTTTGCCTATGTCTCCGGGCCTTTTCTCTGTGGGGGAGGCTTCTTTATTTCTGCTCAAAAGCTCAACAGTAAATCGCTGCAATGCCAAATGGCTACAAGACTAATCTGGTCATGTTCTTCCAGATCTCTAGAACCCTGCAAAGAAAATGGCACGCAAAACGGACGTCCGGAGCTCCCAGAAATGGTCCGACATCGTCTCCTCCTCAAAATCTTCTCTGCTTCAAAATGGCTTTCGCTTGATTTCCCTCCAGTATAACCCTACTCTGACTGCTCTAATGGCTTCGGAGTGGCCAAAAACCCCTATCTGGGCTCTTTCGGCACCTCAATCGGTCGAAAAATGAAGAAGTTATGCCTCCTGGAAGTTTTCCCCTTCAAGCTTGTTGTCACTGGTTCTACAAAACGCACCCTCTTCCATTGAACCTGGCTCACACGCTAATTTAAGCGCAAAAACTTGGCATCGGGCGCAACCGCGCCAATGGTGAAAATCGTAGAATGGTTAGGGTGCCTCCAGCCCCTAACCTCCTAGCACCTGGGCACATGGGTCATAGGACCTCGGGCTATGGCAAAAGTGCTTAACCGTTACAAAACAGTTTGAAAAACCAATTCATAAACCCCATGCTCCTGGTCGAGGTCACATGGAACAAAGAAAAACCGTGGCTTAAACTATTGTAATACCAAACTCCGCGCCCCTTTTCATATAAGGCATGGTCATATACATACAATCCATGTGACCGGAGGTTTGGCTTACGGTATAACATTCCCGAGCAACATATATGGTCACATAGCATATGGTATGACCGCGGGTCAGGGCTATGCCCCGGCCCGACCCCCCGCCAAACGGTACAAACTTTGATTTTAAATAAATTTAAACCCGTATACCTTGCAAGTAACATCCAATGGTTCGTTGGTCGGATGGTCATTGCTAAGGCGCTATGTGGTGGGGGAGGTCCGGGGGTCGAACCCCGCGGACTCAACATAATTTTATATAACAACTGATTAGCCATTTCCGGGGTGCCATGTGGCAGCCCATGACTGGGCCACGTGGCACCCAATCATTGACCAGAAAACTGCCACGTGTCGAGATACCATTCTCTTCCCACTGCCAACCAGACTCTGCCACATCATCACATGTCGTACTGCCATGTCATCTGACACGTAAGCTGTTGATGTCATCCCGTGCCACGTGTCACCCTTACAGTGGTGACACGAGTCACCTCGGGATAGGTCCAGCTGTACGCTCAAATGTCCAAATCTGCCTACCACGTGTCGCTTCCTGGAGATGCCACGTGTCGCCTATATGGACCTACCACGTCAGTGTATGGACATGCCACGTCAGCGTCCGTACGGACTGTACGGACTGCACAGTCAGCAATTTTTTTTGCCTGTTTGACTTATCGGACAGAATGCGATATCTTCTCCATACGGAGCCCGTTTGACAAAGTAAATATACCACCGGAATCAGGAAGACGAGACAGACGCAATGGCATAGGTTTCGTCACATTCCGAGCACTTTCATTTTTGAGCATTTTTCAAGCCCTGTCAGGCTTCTGGATCTGATTTCGGATCACACCTCCCCACAATAAGACCTTTTGGTCCCCAAAAGGTTACTGACCAGTCAACAAGCTCGGGATAGGCCACCCGTCTTGCTCTCTGTCTCTGAACTCGGTCATGTGCACCTGTCTCATCAAGATCAACTGTAACACAATCATGACAACTGACAGTATATTGTTAGCCATTTGAACCCTATTACATGTTACTGAAGCCACTATCATCCATGTAGAAAACATTGCTAATGACAGCATCAAAAAGACGACTGCAAATGAGCTGATATACTTTAGATATTTGCACGACATGAGCTTATCTTGAAGCAACTTATGATTGATTTTCCATTCAACAACCATATCTTGTTCTTGCTTAAGATCAATTACTTCATTTGAAACAATTATTGGTTTGTTGCATGCTTGCACTGCATTCATTAATTGTTCCATTGCTTGAAGTGTTTTATTTGCTTTAACACGATGAGCATGAACCACATAATCATGACCTGCTTTAGTGAATTGATATTGATTCTTTGTCCTGTAGAAGATTTCCTTACAATCAAACAAGTATGGACTACCTAAGATCATTCCACATTCTCTTAACGACACAACATCACAAGTTACTTCATCCACATACTTAGATGAAATTGCAAATTTGATTGTGCACTGTTTTGTTATGTGTATTTGATGATGATTACTCATCCATTTAAGTGTGTAAGGCTTATGATGAGTTTGTGTTTTTAATCCCAATTGTTTAACCAATTCTTTAGATATTAGATTAGATTGAGATCCACTGTCGATTAATGTGTCTATCTTAGTGTGTCGCATGATTACCCTTATATGAAACAACTTATTTCTACAATCAATATCTTCACCATTTTTACCTATCATACCAACCAATGAGATCTTTGACTCATCACCTGAATCCAATCCCAAGTTTGTGGGTTTTGATGTCGTTGCCACTGTTTGCGTTCCCTTCTTTTCTTTGAACCACTTTGACCTCTTCTCGGGATGCAACTGCCAACATCTTTCCTCATCATGTCCCTCTTTCTTGCAATTCTTGCAAGAGGACTTTCCTTCCTTCTTTGTCACTGCATTTGCATTCTTTCCATTGCCATGCCTTTTCCTCTTGTTCTCTTTCCTCGAGGACGATGATTCCCCTGACACACCTGCTTTCCCTGCTTCAATATATGTAGCTTGAATAGAAACCTCATCAAGGTTAGTGGGTCCAAACATGAAAACAATATTTCTAATATGCGCAGGTAAACCTCCTATATACTTCATAAGGGTTTCTTGTGTTTGCAAAGGGATATCTAACATTAATGCCATTTTTCTAAATCCATCGGTGTATTCTTGAACTGTTTGTCCTTTTCTTAGTTTTAAAGATTGCCATTCAATTAATGTTTTTTCTTTATAACCCAAAGGATAGAATTGTTTCCTAAGTGCAGAAATGAAATCCTTCCATGATGGAAATACATTACCCACATTTTGTGTTCCTTTTTGCAGCTTGCTTTGCCACCAGATAAGAGTTGTACCTGCAATTCTCAAAGATGCCAACTTGATCTGTGTGGCCTCATCCTTGATCTGTTGCACACTGCAGTATACTTCCATCTGCATGATCCAGTTCTCAAGTTTTTCTGCATTTACTTCACCATCATATATGGGCAACTCAAATTTTACATCAAGTTTTAACAATGGCAATTCATGTTTATTCTTATGAACATTTTTCTTTCCACTAGATTTAGAACTTGAACTTGAAGAAGAAGAAGGAGAAGAAGGAGGTGTTGATGGAGGTGAAGGAGGAATCTGAGGCTGGTCCTCTTCCTCTTCACTTTTTCCCTTTGAAGAATCACCCAAAACTGGTCTCTTTCGTTCCAGGTAATCCTCGTACAAAACTTTCACCATCTCCGACATAGCAAGGAATGTTTTCTGGAACTCTTTCTCATCTTGAGGAATCCCTTCTTCCGATGCCATCTTCTCGCTGTGAGAAGCTCTTTTTCTCAATCCAATTAATGAATTCTCTGCAACAAGCTCACCTTCACCACGCTGTAGCTTTTCCCTGGTTAACATGCAAAACTCAAATCCAAACATCAACTAGCTCTGATACCACTTGATCCACCAGATCTTTTAATGACTTATGGTTGAGTTTTAATTTTGCATGCGTTAATTAACCATTTGAGAAACTTGGTGAAAGAATGAGAAAAGAAGAGGAATTATAACATCCATATACACATATGCAGATCTGAAATGAAAGAATAAACAACAAACCATAATACGCAGATTGATAACGGAGTTCAGCACAACTTTGCCTACATCTCCGGGCCTTTTCTCTGTGGGGGAGGCTTCTTTATTTATGCTCAAAATCTCAAAAGTACATCGATGCAATGCCAAATGGATACAAGACTGATCTGGTCATGTTCTTCCATATCTCTAGAACCCTACAAAGAAAACGACATGCAAAACGGACGTCCGGAGCTCCCAGAAATGGTCTGACATCGTCTCCTCCTCAAAAGCTTCTCTCCTTCAAAATGGCTTTAGCTTGATTTCCCTCCAGTATAACCCTGCTCTAACTGCTCTAATGGCTTCGAAGCGGCCAAAAACCCCTATCTGGGCTCTTTCGACACCTCAATCGGTCGAAAAACGAAGAAGTTATGCCTCCTGGAAGTTTTCCCCTTCAAGCTTGTTGTCACTGGTTCTACAAAATGCACCCTCTTCCATTGAACCTGTCTCACATGCTAATTTAAGTGCAAAAACTTGGCACCGGGCGCAACCGCGCCAACGGTGCAAACCATAGAACGGTTAGGGTGCCTCCAGCCCCTAACCGCCTAGCACCTGGGCACATGGGTCATAGGACCTCAGGCTATGGCAAAAGTGCTTAACCGTTACAAAATCGTTTGAAAAACCAATTCATAAACCCCGCGCTCTTGGTCGAGGTCACATGGCACAAAGCAAAACCGTGGCTTAAACTATTGTAATACCAAACTTCGTGCCCCTTTTCATATAAGGCATGGTCATATACATACAATCCACGCGACCAGAGGTTTGGCTTACGGTACAACATTCCTGGGCAACATATATGGTCACATAGCATATGGTATGACCACGGGTCGGGGCTAAGCCCCGGCCCGACCCCCCGCCAAACGGTACAAACTTTGATTTTAAATAAATTTAAACCCGTATACCTTATAAGTAACATCCAGTGGTCCATTGGTTGGACGGTCGTTGCTAAGGCGCTATGTGGTGGGGGAGGTCCGGGGGTCGAACCCCGCAGACTCAACATAATTTTATATAACAACCGATTAGCCATTTCCAGGGTGCCATGTGACAGCCCATGACTGGGCCATGTGGCACCCAATCATTGACCAGAAAATTGCCACATGTCGAGATACCATTCGCTTCCCACTACCAACCAGACTCTTCCACATCATCACATGTCGTACTGCCATGTCATCCGACACGTAAGATGTTGACGTCATCCCGTGCCACGTGTCACCCTTACAGTGGTGACACGTGTCACCTCGGGATAGGTCCAACCGTACGCTCAAATGTCCAAATCTGCCTGCCACATGTCGCTTCCTGGAGCCACCACGTGTCACCTGTACAGACCTTCCACATCAGCGTACGGACATGCCATGTCAGTATCCGTACAGACTGTACGGACTGCATAGTCAACAATTTTTTTTGCCTGTTTGACTTATCGGACAGAATGTGATATCTTCTCCATACGGAGCCCGTTTGACAAAGTAAATATACCACTGGAATCAGGAAGACGAGACGAACGCAATGGCATAGGTTTCATCGCATTCCGAGCACTTTCATTTTTTATCATTTTTCAAGCCCTGTCAAGCTTCTGGATCCAATTTCGAATCAAACTGGCTCAAAACAATTAGTTGGCAATTTACTATTTTTAGCAGTTTTTTGGTTCCTAAATTTCTGGGGCCATTTTGAGGGACTAAACGATTATTTTTTGTGATTGGGTACCTCAATGATATCCAAATACTCTTATTTATCCCCCAAAATTAATCTCCTTTCTGATACCTTTCCAACAAGCTATCGTGCACCCAAAATGGAGATCGTATGCCAAAGTTATGCTCCTGGGAAGTTGATACACCAAACTACCCAAAACAGGGTCCACAAAACTATTGACTTAAAATCTTCTGAGGTTAGGGTTTTGGATTTTCTTTATGTTAAAAAGGCCTTTGGAGCCTCATTTTAACAATCATCTTCTTGTGAATGAGTGTAACCATCACATATCTTCTCAGAGATAAGATGCCACCATTCTAGCGAGTCTTTCACTCTGTAATTTTATAGTTCTGTACATTTCACTCATTAATAGAAATTGTGTATTATTGTATCTATGTGTTTATGGTTATATCTATGATATATCTCTATTATATTATTGAATATCTGATATATCTCTGTATATTTATTTATTATATCTCCTCTCTCATTCTGTTCTGAAAATAATCTGGATCATTCATTGACCATAAGAAAGAAATCATACATAAGATTATCCATAGTACACAAAATTTACATGGAAACCCTTTTGGGAGAAAAACACAAAAAAAATTCTTTATAATTTTGTAGGCACCAACCTACTAGAGACACCAATCCCCACTGATACAAATTAAGGATGCATAACATTATTTTTCTCCCACTTCCTCACTAAGTGAGATAAACCCACTCTCGATTGGATTCCACCTCTAGAGTATGTCCATCTAGGGACCCCCATCAACCAAATCCCCTTTCTCTTCCCACCACTAAGCATAGTCAAGACCCCTACCATGGTTACATTATCCCTTCCAGGACTAATCCTTGGGATTACTATTTGGTACCTTTACTCCCCCCTTCCTTGATCTTTCTACGACTCTTCTTGGTGACTAAGCATTATTTTTCTTGATACCACCTTCTAATATTGCATCTTCTATCACACCTACTTTGCCAATGTCATCTACTGCAATGACTAAGGATCGCAACATCACTAGGGACACCAAAAATATATTTGCGGGAACTATGTGTTGATTAAGGTTGGTTGTCATTGTTGTCAACCCTTGAAGAAAGCCCCATAGCACAAAGGTTTGGGTAATGAACCCAATATTGTTTGATGTAAATATGACTCATTATTGTTTTGTCATGGTTGATAAGAAGTAAATATGGATGAACTCCAAAGTGGTCCCCTTATGGT
>ML814038.1:129334-143526 GCA_009831015.1 Picea engelmannii | reverse complement strand
CCTTTTTATAGCATTCCTTTGGGTTATTGTCCAACTAGTTTGTAGTGTGTAAAGAGGCTAATTAGGGAATTTCTAGGTCTTTGACCAGCCACCCAGTCGAATCTAGTCCAGATTTGAGTGTCAAATCAACTTGGAAGCTGAACCAGAAGTGGGTGGGAGGCCGACCACTCTCATAAATGCATCGTTTCTCAGGTGCGCGGATTTTTGCGACAACAGTCACGCATCGTGCGCATGTACGCGAATCTTGCGTTTCTGTTTCACGCATGTGCGTGCGTGCCCAGTGTCTTCATAGTGCCCTTCAATTTTTTCACTATTTGTATAGTTTTTGACCCTTTGGGAATGATTTTGTGTTAATTCAGGTCCATGGATGACTTCATAACTGTTTGACAATGTTGAATTCTTGTAACCATTTGAGGATGAAATTTCAGTGATAACAGATGCCCCCTGATGGATGAGGTTAGGAGCATACATATAGCCGAAATCCATCAATGTTTCTTCTACTGAGAATGTTTTTGTAAGAGAGAGAAATAGTGGGATTGTCAAGAGTGCCCCGTTGGAGGGAAAAGGGAACCTGTAGAACCCAACCTTCCATAAGGTGTGTAAAAAATAAACTGTGTACAAATGAGGTGGGCATGCCCCATGCTCGTGTCATGTAACTCAAAAAGAGGAATGAATTGTTGATGTAGACAACTGCAGCACCCTTGGGGGCAGTCGTGATAAACGCAGAAGACAATTCTGCGGAGGAACATACTCTGAATAGTAGGCAGTGACATCTGTAAGAAGTATCATGGATTCTGTAGGCAGTGATAGCCCGGCCAAGTTCAGAGGTCTTCGGCAAGTATAAGAACTAACTGCAATAGTTGCAAAGTAATACCCACCATAACATGAGAAAGTGTTGACATCGAATTTTATGGGGGTCAATGACATTAGGGAGCAATTGTGGTTCTCCCTGTGCCGTCTGATATCTCTCATTGGATGGGTAATGAGAATCAAGATACTGTCGCCCTTCTGGAAAATTGTGCCGATGTTGAAAAAAAGGGGGACATGACTCCCAGAAGAAAATGGCTTCGTGAAATCTACTAGGTGAGGTTAGGAAGTGGAGGAGGTACATGGACGAAGTCAAGATATAGGAAGACTCAAAACTACCCTTGGTTGGAGTATATGTGAGATAAAAGTGGCTGCAATCATTCAACGAGGTCGAGTGTTAGGGGGACAACAAGACAGGGGATAAGTTGTGCCAGAGGCGAGACAAGGTGAACAAACTCAGAGGGCAGAGGTAAGTGTCATGTGGGATACTCTGAATATATGGACGATGTCGTCAAGGGTAGAGGATAAAGAGTGCCCCAACCAAGGGCGACATGGGTTGCATTTGCCAAAAAGGGAAGAAGGTCGCCAAAGGTGACAACAAAAAGGTGATGTAACTACTGGAAACAAAGGCGTGTGTACAATAAATAAAGAATAATTTGGGATAAGTGTAAAAATACAGAAACAGGTGCCCCAATGTGATATGGTTGGCCCGAGTAGGGCACAATTTGCTCATAGAACTGGTGGGTTTCTGTATGAGGTAAGTGAAATGAAGGGAAATTTGCAGATGGGCAAACTGATTGTGGATGAAATGGAGGGTTCATGATACTGCAAAGGTGCATTAAAAAATAGAACTATGAAGAGATAATCTGGGAGTCCATGGGGAAAGCTAGCAAAATGAGGAGAAGGAGTATGTGGTTGATTCGCGACATGATGTAAGACTATCGGGACTCCCATCCCTAAAGGGTTTTGAAAAACAGCATGAGTGTCAAAAGTGCAAAAGGGTGCTATGAATGGGACAACTCATGTGGGTAAGAGTGCTACCGGGTGACAGTACCGAAGATGCAAATGGAGGTGTTGGTACTGCAGAACCAGAAATGGGGATCCTAGAGGCAAATGTCAGAGGGTGTGACTGGAGATGTAACTGAGATTCAGAGGGAATGACTACATGCCAATGTTGAGTATATACCTGAAGGGGTTGTGTTGATGTATGATGACCAAGTACCTGCACACATGAAAACCAAATACCCGACGTGAAAAATATCTGAAGAGAATCAAATATATGAGCATGTATTTGATAAGTTTGAATATGCGCATGCATACAAATGATAGTTTAGACGTGAGGGATGGAAAAAAAAGATTAAAAACACTATAAAATAAATAACCTAAAGTAGAATGACTACGTTTAAGCATAAAATTTCTTTAAATATAACTCGTTGATGGGTTCTTTGAGAGAGAGGCCTTCAGGAGAGGCCAGGATGTATGCGCCTTTGGTGAGGCAATGTTGGATAATGTATGGGCCATGCCATAGTGACTCGAATTTTCCATGGCCAAAGGTATCATGAGTGATATTGTAAGCAAGGACAAGGTCGCCTTTGCGAAATGAGCGAAGGTTGACATGTCGATCAAAGGTAGCCTTTGACCGTTTTTTAGCTGCCTCATTGTTCTATAATGAAGATCGACGATCTTCATCCAGAGACTCTAAGTTCAGCAAGCGTTGCTCCATTAGAGCAGTGTTGGGTAATAGCTCAATTGCGGTGCATAAGGTGGGAATTTCACACTTGATGGGAAGAGTGGCCTCAACCCCATGGACTAGATGAAATGGTGTGAAACCAGTAGCTGTTTTCACAGTCGTACGGTAAGCCCATAGCGCGAAAAATAACATATGATGCCAATTAGTATTATGTTTATTAACCGTGCACTGTAACGTGGTCTTGAGGACCTTGTTAACTGCTTCGACTTGTCCATTAGACTGAGGGTAATATGGTGAGGCAAACTCGTGGGAGAATCCTAATCGAGATGAGAGTTCGATGAAAATCTCATTCTCGAAGTGTTTCCCGTGATCGAAAACAAGTTGGAGTGGTACTCCAAAGCAAGATATGACGTGGTTAAAGAAAAAACGTGTTGCGGTGTCAGCAGTGTTGTTGAAGGTGGGCATAGCTTCTACCCATTTGGTGAAGTAATCAACTGCGACAACAATGTATTTGTGTCCATTGCTGGAGGGGGGATTACAAGTCATGAAGTTGATGCCCCATTTACAAAAAGGGTTGGTAGTGATGACTGGATGAAGAAGAGAAAGTGGTGCTCAAGATTTGTTGGTGTAAAGCTGACACTTCTCGCATCATTTCACGGCGTGAATGAAATCATGAAACAAGGTAGGCCAAAAGTAACCTGCTCGGATAATCTTTTGAGTAGTGGATATTCTTGAAAGATGGCCCCCACATGCACCATTGTGACAATTATTCAAGACTCTATCGACCTCGTCAATAGTCAGGTAGCGACGAAGAATGGTGTCGACCCCTCGCCAGTATAAGATGTCTATGATGAGGAGGTAGCGAGGGGCCTGGTGGAGAATATGACGATGATCATATCGTGAAAGGTGGTTACCAAATTTTTGAGTTCGGAGGTAGACGAGGAGGTCTCCGTACCAAGGATCATCTGAAGTGATGTAAAAGAGGTGTTCGTCGGGAAAGTCGGTATTGATGGGGGCACTGGTTGTGTCAAAGGGGAGGGTCATGACAAGTTCAGAGAGAACAAGGGATTTCTTGCTCTTGGGTGTTGAGAATTCAAGGTCGTACTCCTGAAGGATAATGATCCATCGAGAAAATTTGTCATTAATTTGCCGACGACTGAGCAAGTACTGCATAGGGTTGGAATATGCTACAACCTTAGTTGTGTGAAGCAGGATGTACTGACGCAGTTTTTGGAATGCGAGGACGACTGCAAGAGCTAGTTTCTCTTCGTGTTTATACTTCAAGGGTGGCCCTGAGAGGTTTTTACTAATGTAATAAATGACATGCTCACAATTTTCATCACCTAGATGAATGAGAACTCCTGCTACTGAAACAACTGATGTTGATACGTAGAGGGCATAGTCACGATTGTATTGGAGAGCGCCATTTTAAGATCATCAAATAACTGTTGGGCATGTTCATCCCAGTGAAATGGGATGTCGTGACGTAGTAATCGAAGGAAACCATGTGCATGAATGGTGTAGTCTGGGACAAATCGTCATAGAAAGTTAGCCTTGCCTTGTAGGCTCTGAAGTTGATGTAAATTCTGGGGAGGTGGAATTTCGGTGATAGCTTGGACTTTGAGGGGGTCCACGGTAATACAGACTTGAGAAAAGATGAATCCGACGAGGTGCCCCATGGTGATGCAGAAAACGCACTTGAGAGGATTCAAGCGGATGTTGTACTGACGACACCATTGGAAGATGATTCATAAATCATCAAGATGTTGGGTGTGTTTCTTGGATCGAGTTGTGAGGTCGTCCAAGTATGCAAGGATGATATGAGCCAGATCGTGAAAGATGTATGTCATCGCCCATTGGAAAGTTGCGCCAGCATTCTTTAAGCCAAAAGGCATGACACGATATGAAAAAGTACCCCAAGTTGTAGTGAATGCGGTTTTGTATTGATTGGATGGGTGAATTTGAATTTGATTATAACCAGAGAAACCGTCCATGAAGGATAGAGCCTCGTGGCCTGCGCAGTCATCAATAATTCGATCGATGAAAGGCGTTGGAAATTTGTCTTTGGGACATGCGTGATTGAGATCATGAAAGTCCGTGCAGACATGGATAGTGCCCTATTTTTTGTTAATGGGTACAGGGTTGGAAACCCATGATGTATAGGTGATGGGGTAGATGAACCCGACAGCTCGTAATTTATCAATTTCAGCTTTGATGGCCGCTGCTTTGGATGGGTGTAGCAGTCATTGTTTTTGACGAGCTGGTGTAATGTCGGGCCAGGTGTCGATGTGATGTTTGACGATAGAGGGATTGAGGCCAGGCATTTCCGTGTATTACCAGGCAAAAATATCCCAATATTCCTGGAAGAGGGCTTTATAGGCGGTGATTTCTTGAGGAGTGCAAGCAGCTCCAATGGTGATTTCCTCGACGACGCCATTTTTTATGGAAATGTCGATTTTAATGGTCGGGGAAATGTTGGCCATGTTACCTTCTTCAAAAGCATCAGGGGAAGGAATGGGGTTTTTGAACCAGTCAATAGGCCCTAATGGGATAAAATCCTTGGTTTCGACCACGTAGATGGGGTGTTGGTTAGGAGGCATGGAGGCTTCCTGTGGAAAGAAGAGTGCACAGTGGTGTAGCGCATCACATGGGTAGTCAGGGTTGTTTAACTCTTCAAATATTTCCTCGTCATAGTGGAAGTGACGGGAATACAATGGGTCATGAAGAGTGATATCGGTGACTATTGTTGTGTGGCTGCCCCTTGGTGATCAAGAAGCAAGGGGAATGATGCAAGGAGATGGCGATGGTTTTCTTGATATAAACCAAATATCGAAGTACTGAGGAGTACCTATGGTGGTTGGGTGTAAAATTTCCATAGGGAAATGAGCGGGAGAGTTGGGTGGATTGGGGGGTGAATCCTCAGATAAGTCATCCAAGAACCATGGAGGCGTTGGAAGGGCCTCGGGTTTGGGAGAAATGACATGAAGAATCTCTAGTGACGAGGTAAGGTCAACTATCGATTCTATGGGTCTGTGAAGCAAGGTCAATTGGTGTTGCCTGTATTTGATGATCATAGGACACTGGTATGTAAAATGATCTAATGATTCACATAGAGAGCAAGGGCATCTCATACGTTCATTGACTGAAGTTGTGACATAATGGATGTCAGTGATTTTTGGTAAGGATGATGTAGTTGGACTGGGTTCGCTCTGGAATCTTTGGCGTACTGCGGCTAATGTCTGCCGAAAGCATGGCGATGTTGGACAATGGTGGGTATAATGGCCATATTCTGAACATATAGCGCAAGCGAATTTGGTTCGCAACCCTTTACTACTTGAATGGGGAGTGGTAGCGGCAGTACTGGCTATAGTGGCGAGTGTTGAGGGAGTTTGATTGAGTGGAATCAAATTCCGTAACTTTGGTAGAGATGGGTAGTTGTTGGTTTGGTGTCCATCTTTCTCACATAGTGTGCAAGGAGGTTGGATGTGCGGAGGAAGTGGAGTTTTGGGCTCTTTCTTTCTCCTGCCCCCAGCTGTGGCAGGGGGGGTAGTGAGTGGGGATGTAGGAGGTATGGTGGGATTAAGTATGGGAATCATCATTAGGATTCCTTCTGTTTGGGGGGGAAGGGATGGTCAAGGGACCATCTCTGGTGGATGTAAATACCAAACTGGAATTGCTAACACCATATTAGGGAGGGTAAGCGTTGTGGCTACCTGGAAAGATTCGATGTCAGGTGGAGGGTAAAAGAAGGGGATTTGAGTGATGGCTTGGGGAACTGTCTCCCAAACTAAGATATGTCCTTGGGGAGAGGTGAAATCATGGACTGGTGGGGTCGACGAGTTCACAGGAGGCTCATGAGGGGAAAGTTCTGCGACTAGTGGGACGTCAGATAGGATAGAAGCCTCCCGAGGAGGAAGGGTATCCTCCGTGTTAGTTCTGTTAGATGATACGATGCATACTTGATTGGAGGGATGAAGGAGCGGTGGTGCTCCATGGTAAGTTCCTAGTAATGATGGATCTTTGAAAATGTCGGGACCCATTTCGATGAGTGGGTAGGTGTCGTGACTCATGTGGATGAGAGGAAGAATGTTATCGATGTTGGCAGATGGGTTAGGCTCGTAATGTGAGACTTGGTTAATGGTAACGATCTTCCCATTGTGGGGGAACATCATTGTTCGAAAGACAGAAGAGGAAACTGCCTTCATAGCGTACATGTAGCTACGACCGAACATGATATTATAATCAAGTGGGGCATCGATAACTTCAATGTCGATGAGAATAGTCTTTCCCCTGAGTTCTACAAGGACATTTTGGAAGAGCCCTTTAGGAGATGATGGTCGTTTGTCATAAGCTCGTAAGGTGATGGCATAGGGTATGAGTTTGGGGGAACCAAGTTTCTGCCATATAGTTTTGGACATAATGCATGTAGATGCACCTTCATCGATGATACACTGATGAACTGTGATGTTACATATTTTTACTGGGATTTGAAAAGCGATCAAGGCGGGAAGGCGAGGTTCTCCGCTGTTGAGATCAAATGTAATGAGTCGAGTATCTACGGGGTCGACTGCCCCCAAGGTGGAAAGTAATGATTTCCACTGAGTGGGACAAGTCTGAAGGACTTCTAAGACTGACATGGCAGTCGGGGATTGTGCTAAGTCATCAACCAAACTGTAATTATGAGTAGCCCTAGCCTATGGGTTGTGGACATTCCTACGTAATGGGATGCGAGGGATGCGAAGAGGTGGCTCTGTGTTAGGGCGAGGGATCACCAACGGGGGTCCCGTCGGTGTAGGGTTTGTCTCTAGACGGATGGGAGGAGACTCAGTGGGTGCATGATACTGACGATTACGTGTTTGCAGAAGGATTTCTTCCTCACTAGTGAGGAGGATCGTGCGATCTGTTGGATTGTTTGGATTGAGGTACTGTCCCAACTGAGGTGGGGGATGTTGTGTGTTCTGTTGAGTGTTTATCGCACCTTGGTGTGGAATAGGATTCTGTAGCACAGCAGGGGGGGTTGTTGCACGTATTGTTGTGGGGCTTGCTGAGGGGTAGGCAGTGTTGGAGGATGGGGTAGACTGCCTGAGTCTTTCAACCATTTGAAATCAATGATTTGGGGGCAATGATGAATGTAATGACCAAACTCACCACAAAGGGAACAAGGGAAGTTGGTTTTAACAATATTGTTATTTCTCCCTTGACGCCTATTATTATTGCCCCCCTGGGGGTTCTGATTCCCTTGGTTCTAGTTGCCCCCAGTAGGTTGGTTCTGATGGGGTTGATTCCCACCTTGACCTGGGTTGTTGTTGTTCCTGTTGCATCCTTTATTTTTGGCATTGTTCGACGGATGGGTCAGATTTGTCGTATTCAACTGTTCGAAATTTTGATATTGCTGAACAGGAGAGGGTTGAAAAAAATTCACCCTAGCTTTAGGATGTGGGGGAGTGATGGGTTGTGGGGGACCAGGAAACGAAAAATACAGATTATGTGGGGGTAACGATTTGTAAGGTACATAGGAAGGTGTGGTGCTTTCGCTAGTACTATAAGATGAGGTAGAGGGGGTACCAGAACTCGATTGAATAGGTGGGTGTATGGGGGGTGCTGGCGGTGGCCCACTGATGGGTGGAGGCATAGCAATAGGGTATGGTTGTTGATAAGGGGGTGGGGGGTAATAAGAAGTGCCCTCGTATGTCGGTGGGTATTGAGGTGTTCCATACATTGGTGGTAGTTGGGGTTGTGGACCATGGTGAGTGGTGTTACCAATCAGTCCATCTGCTGAGTGAGACATCCCAGATTTGTCTTGGCCAAATGGCACAGGTTTTGGGAGATCAGGAAGTACAGTGTATAAGTACCCTGACTGTGCATGGATGAGGTCATATTGTTGAGCCTTACTGATGGCTTCTTCTTCTGATTGAGGGAAGGTGGAAGCTACATCCTTACCAAGGAGAGAGACAAGTGATCTAAGAAACCAGACAAGACACGGTTGTTTGGTGGTTTCTGCTTTGCACAAACTACGTCACCTACGCCACTCGTGAATGTGATCAGCGATATGTGTGGCTAAGGTTTGTTTGAAATTAGAGAGTAGTTCCATACCATTGTTGTGGCAGATTGGTAATTGGAAGAAGGTCAAAAATGATTTGGCTAAGGACTCGAAAGTCGCATGGGACCCTGATTTTTCATCTACATACCATTTGGTCGATGGGCCAGTTAGTGTGCGTTGAAATAATCGCAGTCTGATGGAATCATCCATAATGTTGTTGGAAGAGCACCATAGGTGAAAAGTCATGACATGGTTGGTAGGGTCATCTCCCGCCTTTCCTTCAAACTTGGGTATGTCTAAAGGTAGTTTGGTGGGCATTACAGGCCATGTGGGGTCATGTAATATAGAATCATTGGTGAGTTTCCTTAGATCTGGNGTAAGTGTGTTGTGAACCTGACCCTCGAGGGGGGCTAGGTGGGTTGGTACTTCCCCCTTGAGAGGAAGTTTGTCCGCCGCTTTCGTGTAAAGGAGAGCGAGTGGACGGAGGTACTTGGGAAGTGGACCCAAGTAATGTGGAACCAAGAAAAGTTGATCCTAAGAAAGTGGCACTCACAGGAGTGTTTGAAGGTGGTGCCGATGAGTGGGCAAAACCAGACACTCCCCTAAGATAGGAGGGAGTTTTAGCAAGTGTTGAGAATGATGGGGATTATGTGGGTCCCCTATGATGTCCAACTAGTTGAGTGAATGTGTGCAAATGGTGGTGAGAGTAATAAAGAAACAAGAGCCTTTGTTGAAAATTTTGAACTTTACACAATATATATCCAAATCAAAATGTAGTCAGAAGTGCATCATACATAAAGTGGTTTTGAAAAAGAAGCATATATGTGGATAAGTGGGTTTTGTCCACGTGGGGAATCAAAGAAAACAAATGCTTGTGTCCTAGAAGACGTAACGTCCTTCCTCTCAAATAGCACTGGACCTTCCAATAGTACTCAACAGTGGGGTCTGAAGTCACTGGAAGAGAAACTAGTGAAGGATGAAATAATTGGTTATAATGAGGGGTAAAGGGGGCATATCCCAAAAGAGCTGGTGATATTTCCCAATAGCTGCACAAAATCCAATCAAGGTGCAATTGCAGCCCACAATTGCCACTTGGGTAGATGTCCTAAAATTTTGTCACTAGGTACCTCGGTCAAAGTGCAGCATTTAGATTTTCGGCCTCAGAAATGGATCACGGGCTAGATCTCATCCAAGAGGTGGGTGCCTCAAGGGGGGATGCACAGAACAACTAGACCTCGGCCTTCAACCCTTCACAGGTATCTCCCTGCCTTATGGTGTTAGGAACACTTGACTTGGAGGATTTTCAATTCCCTTTTGACAACTTCTATGGTTTTGACAATGTGAGAACTAGATAACGGGGAGTTATTTGGATGCCTATCCCCGAAATCCTACCTAGACTAAAAAAATTCTTTTGGCACCTCCTATGGAGGAAAACTTGGTGAGTTTTTTAGAAAAAGTTTAGATGTAATTGTTTTGAGAGGTTTGGGGGTGTGAACCAACCTTGTTGAATTTAAATGGGAGTGGATAGTTTCGTCAAGAAAATGGTGGGGTGTTTCGGAATCCCTTTGGAGGAAACTTACTTTGACCTCCACGTTTCAAGAAGAAGCTATGTGAGTGATAAGTGACTTTTTTGTGTGAATGATTGAAAGTGTGTCAATTTTTAATGAATTAGGTGTCACCTTGTTGCATGTGGACTTCGCTTGGTCCTTACAAGTGTTGATTACCTAATTAACGAAGTGCCTTTGGTACAACCTTGCGTAATTCAAAAGTCCCTAGGAAGCTAGCATGTGGACATGTGGGTCAGTTACTATCCCTTTAACTCTCTATTGTGATGTAATCTAAGAAAATCTTTGAAACTATCCTAGATTGTGATCATGTGGGCATGTATGGGCCCGTTACAAAACCTTTAAACTTCCCTAGTGATTTGATCTAAGAAAGTAAATTTCAACACTATCCTATCTTTGTAGCATGTGGGCATGTATGGGCCCATTACAATATTAAGATGTGTTTGAAAAAATAAACGAAGAGGAGTCCCAAAAAGGGTTGTTGTCCTCTCCTAAAGGTTTTAATCTTTTTAAGGGAGATGAAATCGTTTCACAATCTTTTTCTGATTCTCAAGGTCACTTGGAGGCGCGAGAGAAGAGCATACTAAGTGATTTTTTTCCAACTTCTAGTCCCAATGCAAGTTAAATGTGATTAAAAATGATTTCCAACTTATATTTTGGGTCAAAACAAGCCATCCATGTGGCGAAAATGAAAGCAAAAGAGGAAATTGATTTTAACCCCCTAAGTGCCTATGTGTTTTGACTAACCCCTTTATATGAAGAGGGGACTAAGTGTGGTGCAGCTTTAAAACATGCTTGAAATCATTTTTAACAAGGCTAATCTTCCCCACATCTCAAAAAACTTTACAATGTGAATTTTTGCACATATGCGCGGGTCTCAGTGGAGACAGAGGCACACAGAGCGCATGTGCGCAGACTTGAAAGAGTTAATGAGTGGATGTGCACATAAAAGAACTGTGAATTGAACGCATGTGCACACGATGTGCATCTGTGGGCCTAAAAACCCATGCACAGGTGACACACGGTCGTGAATGAAAATTTCGAATGGAATTCTCCCAAATCAACTTGGAATTGGATGATTGGCAGGTCAGCTTAGGCCGGTTAATGCACCTACAAGTTAAATAAACCAAAAGAAGAGCTAGAAAAACCCAAATGGGGTAGGAAATTGATACATTTCCCCAATGGAGTCGCCAATCTGTTGTGCCTCTTTCATCACCTTAGTGAGAAAAATAGAGGTGCTTGCAAGCTTAGTTGGGTTTTCTAAGCAGGACAGCTGCAAGAAAAAGGGTTAGAAAAAAGAAATATGAAACAATAACTAAGAAATAAACTAAGAAATAAAACAACAACTAAATTTATAAACATAGGGACATAAGGACAAAAGAAACAATGAAACCCATGTCACCAATGATAAGGCTGATATTAGTGAAAGAAAACACCAAGAAGCAAGGGGACTATGAGTCCCTTCTTCCTCCAAGGGAGGGCTCTTGGACCCCCACAAGTAAGCTCTTCTTACAACTTTGAAAATAAAAATGAAAATGGTGAAATAATTCTTTGCTAATCCACTCAAGGGATGAGATGGATTTCCCAAGGCAATGATGCAAGTATACTCTTGGCAAGGATAGAAGATTCCTCAAGAGAATAATGGCATCATAACTTTTCTTTGAATTCCTTGAAAAATGAAGTGTATCCATGGCCTTTTTATAGCATTCGTTTGGGTTATTGTCCAACTAGTTTGTAGTGTGTAAAGAGGCTAATTAGGGAATTTCTAGGTCTTTGACCAGCCACCCAGTCGAATCCAGTCCAGATTTGAGTGTCAAATCAACTTGGAAGCTGAACCAGAAGTGGGAGGGAGGTCAACCACTCTCATAAATGCGTTGTTTCTTAGGTGCGCGGCTTTTTGCGACAACAGTCGCACATCGTGCGCATGTGTGTGAATCTTGTGTTTGTGTTTCGCACGCCCAGTGTCTTCATAGCTCCCTTCAATTTTTTCACTATTTGTATAGTTTTTTACCCTTTGGGAATGCTTTTGTGTTAATTCAAGTCCATGGATGACTTCATAACTGTTTGATGATGTTGAATTCTTGTAACCATTTGCAGATGAAATTTCAGTGATAACAATTACCTTGGTTCCCATTTACATCAAACACAAGAGGTTTTGGATTGGGTAGGGAGAGTTATCAATGCTCTATGACTTGGTTGTTTCTCACATGCTCAACTACAACTCTTTCTCATGTTGTGAAGATTCATATATTGATTCCAGTGTATCATCTCTAGTTAAATACCATCAAGACATGTATGGCATTTTTTTAGCATTGTTTTCAATCCCTCAAATAGGATCCACCCTCTAGGTGGCCCCTTACATGTTTTGACTAATATGCATTGATGGTTACATTGTTCCATCTCTAGTCAAAAAACTTGAACATGTATGCCCATGTTTAGCATTATCAAGATATCTCAAATGGGGGTTTCCCTTCAAGTGACTCCCTACATGTTAGAACCCCACACACTCATGGCTATCTTTTAGTTGTAGTTATAATCCCCTTGGGCACCACTATTCCCTCACATATCAACCATGCCATATTCCTAAGTAATTGATGTTATCTTCATGCATGTGGAAAGGTTGTATACTCTTTAGCTCTAGTTTCGATAAAAGCAACATTGATTTTAAAATGTATACAAATCTGGCCTCTCTTTCCACGATCACATAATGTAATTTACTTTGATAGTTTCACAAGTATCAGAATGCATGCCTCATTTGTATAGATATATTTGCATTTAGATCACCTATTTATTAGTTGTTTTGCAAGTGGTTTTCGTGTGTCTTCCTGTGTAGTCCTCCCTCATAGGCTCTCTCTTTCTCTCTCTGGTCTCCTCATTTCAACACTTGGTTAGAGAAAACACGATGCTAGGGAATTTTCTGGATTCAAAATGTGTGTGAAGTTTTGAAACGTCCAATGTTTCGAGTGGACACTCCACCCATCATCAAGGACATGAGAATCTTAATGAGTTGAAAAATAGTGCTGACACATTCAAACAATATGATGTCTTTCAACAATATATGGTTCTCTTGACCTCACACATAAGGGGGAAACTATGATCACCCTAATTTTGCTCCTTTGTGACATTTGAGTGAACATAGTTGGAAACATCATAAGCCGAATATGAGTCTTATAAAATAGTGAATTACATGCTATATATATCATTTTTTTGCTACCAAGTACGTTCCACTCCTCACAAGACCCTTCCCATGAGTCATGTGGAACATCCCTTTGATGCTCGCATGGCTCATGCAGAAAAATCCTCAAATATCACACAATTGTATCTAAATAAAAGAAGGTGATACTTGTGCCACATAAATGCCTATGAAAAATCCAAATAGTGGGGAAGTGATGTATCAGCTCTACAGAACCTCCCATTACCGCTTATCCACCTCAATGGATACCCCATGGAGTTAATTTATCATCCCACCATCACATAATTCTCCCTTCAACATTCAATTAACAGTTATGGTGGATTGGAAGTAGCAATGGTTCTCCCTGGTTATAAATATAAGGGTCGATCAATGCATTACTAAAGAGAAAACTTCAATTGTGCAAAGTTATGTTGTTGAGATTCAATTAAAAAGTAATTAAGATCCCTTTTTC
Organism: Picea engelmannii; assembly: GCA_009831015.1. Lineage (NCBI taxonomy): Eukaryota > Viridiplantae > Streptophyta > Pinopsida > Pinales > Pinaceae > Picea > Picea engelmannii. The sequence continues at coordinate 129,780 of ML814038.1, read as the reverse complement.
ATTACTTCCTCTATCCCAACTGTTGATTTGATAATTACTAAGTGTCTTCCCTCTAGGATGGCCATCCATAGAGAGTTTTCCTACCCCCAACATTCCAAAGAGAAATTGAGTAATCAAGGAGGTCAAAGGACCCTCCCATGAAGATATTTGGAGCCCATATGTTGCAATCTACTATTTTCAAGTGACTTTTCAAAGTTTAATGACCTTTCCATTGATTTCAGGGATGATTTTAGGGGCTAAATTTCGCTTATGGGCTAATTTTCCATGGTTTTTCCAAAACTGAGATTCGTTATTGTGAAAATGATTCGCCCAAATTCTATAGGATAAAATTATTTTACCTTAAAAATCGCCAAAATTTTATAAAAAACTATATAAAATCCTTAGAAATTTGAATATTTTTACAAAAATATCGCCAATCATTTATAGTTGGCATATGAAGGATTAGT
>ML814038.1:116095-129284 GCA_009831015.1 Picea engelmannii | reverse complement strand
AGGAGGGTGGTTGCCTTCACTTCTGCAAAATTGTTTGTGTTGGATCCTAAACCATACTCGAAAGAGATTTTCTTTTAGGTGGAGATAATCAGAATAATCCCTGCTCCACTTCTATTTAATATATTAAGGTTTACACCTAAGTTATAATATATCAATTACTTTATTTAATCATAATAATGACATTTTAATAGATACCTAATATGTTTCCCTTTATTTGTTTTATAATACTTATTGCACTCAAGGAACGATAAATATCATCAAATCATGACTAAGATTATCATTTATCTTTAAAATATTTTTAATCACCATCATCATCATCATTATTTAATTTAAAGTCATAGCCTAATAATATGTCAAATTGACAAACCGGACAATAAATTCTACTTTACATTTACATTTTTATCAATACAATTTATTTGAATACATAGATATTAAAAAAATCAAATACAAAAATATTATATTACATTATATAGAAATTCTATATTCATTTTAATTTAACGATTATAATTATTTATCACACTAAGTATATGAATCTTTGAACAAAATCAAAATATAGTGAAATAAATTGTCACCATCTAACTTGACTAAGTCATCAAACCTAACATGCTCTAATAGATATAAATATAAATACTATGCTACTTAATTAATATTCCACTAGTGACTAGCTTATGTGTTGGACAATTGGTTTAGACAGTTGGTTTTCATTGATGTCAACCCTTAGAGAAGTACAAAATCCCTAAAGATGTGGTTGATATTTATCGTGAGTTAGTTGTCATTGATGGGGTGGTTAATGTCAATATATGTGTTGGGTGCATTTGATGAAGTCTACATGAAGCCCCAGAGGTATGGTTATGGTACCCGAAGTTGGTTGAGGAATATGGACATGAAGGACAATGTAAATGCAGGTAAGACACTCATATATGGATAGTCATTGTCTTTTCATTTTCGATGATAGGTGGTATGCCACGTTGTTCCTTACATTTAGGGATATATTCCCTTGTGAAGTTGGAAGCCCCGAATAATGGTCAAGAAGCCCCTAATTGGTTACAAGTCAATTAATGAATGGGTAAAGTGGTTGTGATGAGAAAGTACTAGAAGCCCTAAGAATAAGGAAATAAATTACCTAGAAAAAGTATAAATGCACCTCAAGGAGTCTCTCATAAGGACACACATACTTACATTGAATATCTATCTTTTGAATGTTATGGTTTAGTATTTTGGGCTATTGGTGATTTTGACAACAATTCAAAGGAAACAAAGAAAGTGTGAGGAAAGAGTGAAAGTTTCAAAGCTACAGACTGCTAGGGTTTCTCTAAAACCATAATTTAGTTGGCCCTCATGGGTAAGTCATAAGGTGTACTGGGAGGCACCCCCGCGGGTTTCCTAGGGCATGTCACGTGAGGCCCCGCGTAACAGGTAGTCTTTGTCCCACGAGGACAAGACATAAGTGAAGGAGGATGCTTGTTCCTGGTTGTTGAGGTATGAGGTGAAGCTACATGATTTTGTATCAGGTTCAAGGGCACCAGGTCAGTTACATATGTAAAAGGTATGTTATTCTATGTGTTATGAGGTTGCATTTTGATTATTTTGAGGAGCATGATTGAGACATGTGTTTGTTATCTTTGGTATATGACTTGAGGCACATATTGGATGTACGGTACATGTTGGTTGAGGTATATCTGATAAGGTACATTTTTTGTTCATATCTTGGTTATATTGGTATATGGTGTATGGCATGATATGGTATATGGTTGAGACACTTGTTATGGTTGTGCATGGTTGGCACATGGTATGGTACAATAATGATGCATGGTATGGTGTTGGTGTACATTGTTTATGTAAATGGTTGATGGTTGAGGAATATGGTACAAGTTATGGTGCATGGTTGATGCATGGTTTGGTATAGGTGTTGGTGCATGGTTGATGCACTTGTTGTGGTACAAGTTGTGGTACACGATTGATGTTTGGTATGGTACAGGTTGATGGTTTGGTACTGTTGAACCTTATAACTTCTTCTTTATTTTTATTATTATTCTACACCTCTATTTTCCCTAAGTATGTTTCCCTCCCTTAATTTTCATTTCCATATCTTACCTTCATTACTTATGCCTTTTTTGTACATGGTTTATTTTTCATTTGCAGGTTGGAAGACTCCCAGACTCACGACCTATCACTTTTATATCTTGAACTCTTCCCAACACTTGGTTTATTTTTTGTTTCGCGGACTCATGGACTCGCAAACTCATAATTTCATTTCTTTGTGTCTCCTGTCCTCACAAGTTCATTCGACAAGTATCCATCCTTAGCCATTTTTCCTATCACAACAGACTCGTGGACTTGCTTTCTCATTTGAAATATTCCACTCCACCACCCCAACCTAACATGTCCTTTCTCTTCACACTTATCGAGTCATATTAAATGATAATTCCATGAACTCAACTATTAAATTGAGTTCTGAAAATATTGTTATTGATGATGCTTTTATCGAGGTAAATTTCAATTATTTCATATTAATGATTATCATCAAAGATCTAAAGTAGAATATTATTTCATTGTTCTGAACGACATTACGGAGAAGTATATCAAACTACTAGAGATGGACAAAAGAAGACAATATTTTTGTGGGGATACAATGAATCTATTCACCCCAGATGATCAAAATTACCATTGTTCGAGGGCATATTGGTATTATTCAACGTTACCGAACAAAGATAATAATAAAGTCTAGACATCATGAATAACTCTCATTGGTTGTGTCCCTGAGGTTTTCGAGTGTAAAGATATTGCCACCTAGTGCATTGACAAGTTTGTCCAAAATAGAAGAACCATTCCTCTACAAAGAGGCTCCCCTTTTTTGTTGGCACCTTCAGTCTTCAAGAAAATATTAAAGTTGCCAGAGCCGAACTTAATGTATAAAGGAAAAAATTCCAACAATTTTCTTAGAGGGGAAAATAATTGAATTGATCTCTTGTAAGAATATTTACAAGACACTACTACAATTATGGAAGTCCTATCCAGAATCTAGGTTTGTTATTTAAAGGATCCCTATTGAGAAATTGCTTGGTTGTTTACTAGAGTTATAGGTCAATATTCTACAGTGACTATTCCCCAGCTGGCTCTGTATATTTTATATTTCACATTTCATGAGAATGTTGTTTTCGATTGGGAAAATATCATATCGAATGAAATTTATGCACAGTTAATGAATTTCAGAAGCGAGAAAAAGTTTTATATGGAAAATTATCTGGTTTTTTCTATCACACATTGCCATATATTTAAAGGTATGAGTGTTGGAAAAAGAGTAAATTCAAAGGTTGACCCTGTGACTATGTGGTATCAAGATCTTTGGAGGCAAAGAGTTATCCACTTTTTTTATGAAGTTTACAATGATTTTGTCCCTGAATTTAAGAAACTACTCTTTGGGGAAGATACTTCCAGGTTTTCATTGGAAGTATCAATATTTTTGGATAAAAAGGGAATTCTAGAGAAAATGGATAACTACAACACCATTAGGATTTTCTATTCTCGTGAAAATCCTATATACCTCCCTTATTATGTGTCAGATAAGTTGTTTATCATATAAGTGACAAGGAAGTATAAGTTCTGGTTTCATGCTTTTTATGAAAGAAGGAGAAAACAGTTCATTCCTCTACCTTGGAAAGTTGGTGAAATTATCTTAAGAGAAATTCCTAAAATTGATGAACATGCCTCTTACTTTGACCATTTTAAATTGAGAGATCAAAAGGTTTGACCCTAACAACCTTTTTTATAATCACATGGTAATCATTTGACTCAACCCCACAATGCTCTATACACTCATATTTGGATAAGAAGAGGGTGATATTCATGACCCCCCTATTCAGGATGTTAATAAGGATTTTGGCGACATAGAAACCATTGTGAGCACTACCGAAGGTCATAATCAAACAGGGAAACCCACAAGTGAAATAAATGCTCAGTCACATGTTGTTTCTCACATAGGTATTTTTCCTAAGGTAAATCCTCAGTCTACAATGACCCAACAAAGAAAAACCCCAAGTAAAAATTCAAGTGATCATGGATAAAGGAATCCTCCTCATGGAAGCCTAGAAAACCCTCATAAATTACAAGTAAAAAGGAAAAGGGTCAATTCTCAACAAGAGGGAGAAAAAAAAATGTACTTGAAGATGATATTTTGCTTGATAATATGGACTTGGATGTGGATATTGAAAATATCCAGTTTCCATATGATGAATAACACACCCAAGAAAATGTACATTCCACTACATTAGTTGTTCAAGATGAAGTCTTCTCTGATGAAGAAACCTTTTCTGTGCATAATGTTTTATTTGATAAATCTTCGAATAAATTGACTTTTGAGAGAACCTCGAAGATAAAAAGAGAAAATCATGGTCCACCATTGATAGTAAAAACATGTTTCCATCAAAACTATCTTTGATTCATGGAATCACATGGGATGCATTGCACATTTCAATATGGAAGAGGAAAATCTCAGACTTAAACAGAGAGTCAAGGAATTGTAATGATCCAAGTGGAAATCGATGGTCATTGATCCATATTTTATGAGAAGAATGAAATGAATATAGATCTATATTATTAACATAGAGAAACAGTGAACAATAACAAAGATACGATAAAAACTTGGCTTTTATTCAATAAGGAAATATGTTGAAACTATAAAATTCACATTGAAACAAGCTTGCTAGAATGGTGGTGATTTATCTTTGGGAAGATATGTGATGACTACACTCATTCACAAGAATATGAGTACAATGAGGATCCAAAGGCCTTTTTACATTAAACATGAATTCCAAAACCCTAGACATCCAAAAACCTAACCCTAGGAGTTGAAGCACCCAAAAGTCATTGTTGGTTACTTCTCTCTTGCTACCTTTCTTAGGTTGATCCAGGTTTAGATCTACCATGGTTTCCAACAAAACCCCTTTAAAAATATTGGCCCCTCTAGTAAACCAGAAGGCAGCGCAATACACAGAGTGCATTACACAGTCTCACCCGAGATAGTTCTATTGGTGGCTGCAATGCTCAAGTGCTTGAAACATGGGAATGAGTGGGGATCTGGGATTAACCTCTATGATCTTCATTTGTTACTTTAACATTCAACTTATATTGAATGCCCTGTCATTCGTATTCATGCATGTAAAATAGCAGATCTAAATATTCATTCATGCATTTGTCTACTATCTAATCATTGACAATAAAGGAAATACACAATAATCAATCACATAACACATGATCCACTGTGGTTCACCCCTCTTGGGCTATGTCCACAAATATTTGATTGCTTTTCTCTTTTATTATGGTGTTTTGAAAACTACAACACCGCGCGCATTACAACTCTCCATCAGTAGATTAATATCTACAATGAGGCAGACTAGATCACACCAGGCTCCTCATCCTGTGATCTAACCCTCAAGATATACCTTATTTCCTCTCCTCAACTCAAGAGCTTATAGAACATATCGGATTTATAGTCATTCTATCTTCGAACGACATAGTACCAATGACCAACCACAACCTAGACCTCCTAGGTACCTACTTATACATGTTTTTGGCTTACCAGCCATTACATCTTCTTACCAAAAACCTAACCCTATCATGGATAGGTCTTATTGCATGCATTACTCGAATGCTTTCATCTTCTGCATGCGTGTTTGTCTTGCACGTGCTTATTTTCCTGCATACGTTTCTGCCTTACACGTGCTTCTTTTCCTACATACGTGTCTACCTTACACATGTTGTTTTTCCTACCAGTTGTATTTCTCGCACGTCATGCTTTTGTCCTAAACTAGGTCTATGCCAAACAATCCCCCAACAAGTCCCTAACACTGACATTGTGACTCGTTCCGAGTAACTGCCTAAGTCCAACATCTGTCACTGCTTGTGCAAGTGCTTCGTACATATCTGCTATCCTTTGGAATTGCTCCTGAGCATGGTTGATCCTTTTTGACATGGCTTCGACCACTTTCACGGTGTCTGGTGGTCATAAGATCTCACCCCCTCCAATCCTATCTGTTCGAGGCGCACTTTCGCTGCATCGATTTCCACGATCAACTGTTCTGCCTTTTCTTGTAAGGGCTCCAACTGATCCTGCCATGTGATATTTTGTGAATGCGCCACTTTTTCTTATGATTGAAGGTTCTTCATTTCTATGGAAGTCTTGATCTTCTTTGGTAGTGCCATTGTCCTATGTCACTTCTTGACATCTTCCATTGCTGCATACAATTTATCTTCCTTTCCTTGCAGCTCTTGTAGGCTCTCATCCTCTAATAGTTGTGTCCATAGTTGACCGCTCTTTTCCAACAATTCTTCCACTCTATGTATGTTCTACGCAATGTTTTTTGCAGTTGTTGTCACGTCTTGATATCTTTGCACTCAGACTGTTGGAGGAGTAGTAGGTATTGCACGCTCCTCCAGTTCCTTGATCTTCTCTTTATGTTGTGCCAAGGCCTGTGTTATTTTTCTCATCTTATCTTCATAATATGCTTCTTCTAATTCTGCGTTGTCGGGGATGTCTTGAAATAATCCACTTATTTGTTTCTCCATCTCCTCCACCTTTTGTTGTGATATCTTTCTCTCCTTCCCTTCCTGGCTAAGTGCCTCCTTCAGTGAGGTGTTCTCTTCCTGCGCCAATTGTAAGTTCATTGCATCTGACCTTACTCTGGATTGAATCTCTTGCGTGACACTCACTTGTAATTTATACATCGATTTAGTTGGAATCTTGGGTAGCGCCAAGTCCAACCTCTCAATTTATTTCAGGGGCCTTTGTGTTGTCTCCTCATTGATGAACAACATCTTCGATGTTATGATGAAATTAACACTTTCTTGCATCGTGATGTGCATTGTCTCTTCAACAGGTGCTTCTTCTCTAATGGGCATTGGTTTCTCCTTATGTTTATGCTCTGCCTTGATTCTCAACTTATCTAGCGTAGTTTTTACCTCCTATACTTTCTACAGAATTGAAGGTCGGTGATTCTCCACATTTTCCCATACCTCCGACAGTCTATCTTCCACTGTCATTTCTATCAGCTCCGCATCATTTTTGTAAATGATGTTTCCATTGTTTTTATGTGGGCCTTTTCCTTCTTCCTGGTGCCACTTTATTTTTCCCCTAGCCTTTTTCTTTGGTCATATGATGGCTTGGATACCTCTAGCATCTGTGTATCCATGCTTGTATCCTTCCCAACTTCTTCTTCCATGGCTACTTCTTGTGCCTCCATCTGCACTCCTTCTACACTCACCTGTCTTGTCGGTCCTCTTGGTGCCTTCTTTGTGCTCGGTGGACTGTGTGTAGGACCACACTATGAAATATTTTGTGTCCTTCTTTCCTTTCGAATTGGGCTACTTTCCCCCACTATAACTATTGTTCTCTTATTTTTTTGGCTAGCGTCATTCCTGTCGATCTGTTGCGTGGGGACTGTGCTACCCTACGTATGGATTTGTACTGTTGGTGCTTCTCTTGGAATATATGGAACTTTCCACTCCTCAGGCCACTCTTGGACCTCCATGTGGGTGTCTTGCATCATCACATAGTACTTCAGCTGTAACCACTCCTTGGATGTATCCTTCTTTGCCTACAGCCACATGTTGTGGCATGATTCCTAGAAATTCGCTATCTGTCCAAACTCCTGGACAGTTTCTGGGGAGATCCTCCATGTATCCACCAAGATGTTTTGGATATTTCTTAATTACAGAGAAAACATGTCGTTCTTGAATTTATTTTCCTTGGGAACTGTTGTGCTTCGAAGCAACGTGTAGCGCATTGCGCCACATTTTACTTTCCTTGGAAGGAACATAGTGTATGTAGGTTCATGCCACCCCATAAGTGCAATGAGGATGAGTAACCATGAGTAGTGGAACTCAGAGCCCCAGTCTTGTGCATCCTTGGATTCTTCAAGGAATGATTTTAGTAGATAGGGGGTCTAACTCATCAAGATCCCATTTGTGCACTATGTCACCGTTGCTACTACTCCTACAAGAACTCCTTCTTTTCGGCACTTGCGCCTTAAATTTCAACCGAGAAATATTGTTGCAAATAAAGTTGTAGGATCATTGATGTCACTGATCCTGATACCTCTGTTACCCCTTTTTATGCGATACTTTTCTTTGATCTCATCTGAGATGGCTTTTGCCTTAGTTTTGTCTTCTAGGTATTGTCTTAGCTTCTCCCCATCTGTGGATAGCCCTATAATCATTGCGATGAGATCGACGTTGATAGGAACTAGCATATCCATCCATAATATGCCTCCATGCACCCTCTCTAACAATTGTTTGACACATCCATTTATGTGCTTCTCGCACCCGAAGTGCGATATGTATAGTAGGTTCATGATGTTAGTGTTGTATAGTCCCAAGATCCACAGTGCAAGATCCAACAGTGGTGTGCCTGATGGTCCTTCTCCCCTGCTCTCCAGGTAGCTTTGTGCCACCAAATCCAGGAACTTTATGGCATCAAAGACATCATGGTCAGAGTATTTAAGGCAATCAACTCCTCCTACCATGTTATCATCATTCTTCACTCCCTTGGGAATTTTCAACATCACTATACCTAGTTCTACCTACTCCCTGTGCATTGATTTCTTCTCTCACCTTATTTTTCCCTTGTGGGAATGATACCCCACCCTTTGGTATGACCTCTTGCTCTGTTTCATGCTTTGGTTCCGACTCTAGGCCCTAATGCATGGAACCCATGGTCGGTTCTTCTTGTTGTGTCCCTTTTCCCCTCAACACATCGGATTTCGTCTGTTTGGTGTCCTCTTTCGGCTACTCGGGCTCTTGTGCGGGTTCCTTATCCTCTTCCACATGCATTTTGGTCTGCTTGTACTCCGGTGTGTGGATTTCGTCCATATCCACCACTGTGGGCATCTCCTTTGTTCTATTTTATGGCACCCGAGTGCTACTCCATGTGTTTCGTCTGGTTCTGCTCGGTGCTCCAACACTCGGTGGTGACATGGTGAGGAAATATAGTCTGTAGACTTCCTAATCGACATATGGTAGTGCAATTTCAACTTTGTCTCTCTTCCGCTCGGCTCCGTTTTCTTCTCCTTAGAAAATAATACAATGGGTTTCTTTCCCCCATTTTTTCTACTTTATAGAAGGATGGAGAAGTGACAGTTTTTCCGCAATGACAGTTGTCAATTTTTCACTTTTTGTTGTGTTTCTTGCACATTGTACCTTTCTACCCTAACTACTCTTCCGCATGTAGTGTTCTCGAACCCTAGTTTTCAATTTTCTTGGAGCGCATTGTTCCGTTCTACCATTTCTATTCTATCAAGACCCTCCATATGCACCGATCTATTTTTATTTTTATCCCCTTTTTACTTTTTATGGATTTCCTTTTTTTTCTTCTTTTATTTGTTTTTCTCATTTTCTCTCCCTTACCTCTACTATAATACACTATATACATATCTTCTTACTACGTGGTAACATTATAACTATTAGGAGGTCGATTGTCCCTATATAGTTTCAGTCGAATCCCATTGATCATTCCTCTGAGTTATGTACCTCCTAAATATTTCAACTGTACAACTCCCCCCTCTGTGATAGTATTCACTTGATATGGTCCCAACCAATGCATTCTAAATTTTCTTGGATGCTGAAGAAATTTATTGTCATACACAAAGACTTGGTCTTCCTCCTTGAAACTCTTCCTTTTAATATGTCTGACATGCCAAAATTTGTCCCTTTCTTTCTGTATTTCTTGGTGAAATCCTGATGGAATCATATCTTCTTCCATATCCATCAGCTGACTTAGCCTTTCTTGTACTACACCTCATTCTGTCATGTTGGTGATTGTTGCTATGCGCAAACTAGGTACCAAAAATTCTAATGGCACCATTGCTTCTTGTCCATACACCAACCTGAATGGTGTCTGTCCTGTCAAATATTTGCATGTAGTCACGTATGCCCATAATACTGCTGGTATCTTCAAATCCCAATCATCCATGTTGACATTGCAGATCTTTGTCAAAGCATTCTCTAGGATATTATTAAAGGGTTCCACTGTTCCATTTTATTGAGGGTGATATGGTGTACTCTTTTGATGATAGACTTCAAACTCCTCAGTCATAGCCTTAATAGTATTATTGATGAAGTGAGTGCCTTGGTCATTCGTCAAAACCCTTAGGCATCCAAATATAGTGATCAATTGCTCAAAAATGAAGTGTGTTGTTGTCTCTGTGCTACAATCTTTTATTGGTGTTTATTCTTCCCATCTCATTAAGTACTTTATCGCAATAATGACATACCTTGTTCCTGACCTCTTTGTTGGTAGGTTAATTGGTCCCACAAAGTCTATTTCCCATCTGTCGAATACTTTCAAGGTTACTTGTGGTATTAGGGGCATCTCATCCCATCTATTAGGTTTTCCAACACTCTGACATACATCACATCTCTAGCACTAGTCCTTTGCATCTTTGTGAATGGTCGGCCACCATAGTATTGCATGAAATACCTTATGCGCGGTATATTTTCCTGCATAATTTCCTCCAGCTATTCCCTCATGAGCTTCTACTAAAATCCTATTCCTTTCGTGTTCTAGTACACATCTTCTCAAGATGTTTTCTGCGCCTATCTTGTATAAGTGTCCTACAATCAATTGATAGTCTGCAACTCTGACTACTAGATTTTTCTTCTGCACAATGTTGAACTTCCGATGTAGTCCATGTACTCAAGTATTCAATGATGTCAACAAAATATTCATCATCTACTTGGACAAAAAATAACTGCACATCAGGGAAGTTGTCCTCTAAATTTGTATGTTCCTCTCCATTGGTGATCCTTGAAAGGTGATCAGGTCCTACATCCAACTTCCCTGGTTTGACTATCACCTCAAAGTCAAATTCCTAAAACAAAAGTAACCATCTATAAATTCTCCCCCCCAACACTGGCTTATTGACTAGGTACTTGAGGGCAGAATGGTCTGTGAACATTTTAAAGTTTTTCCCAAGTAGATAGTGTCTGAATTTTTGCAATGCATATACCATTGCTAGGCCTTGTCTCTCTGTAGTATTGTGGTTTTTCTCTGACTCTGATAGTTTTCTTGTTGCAAATGATATAGGATGGTCTAACTCTCCTTCTCCTGGTTGCGCTAGAATAGCTCCAAGTACTATGGAGGATGCATCTGCATTCACATGAAATGTCTTTTCCCAGTCTGGGAATACTAGTATAGGTGTTGTGACCATTTTTTCTTTTAGAGTTTCAAAACCTCGATGATGGTCCTCATTCCACTGGAATTTGCTATCCTTCTTCAACATTTTCTCCATCAGCCAGTGATATGCGCATACCCTTTTATGAATTTCCTGTAGTAGCCTGTGTGTCCCCGTGTTTCTCTCAAGTAGCGTACTGATTTAGGTGGTGGTAAGTTAACAATAATTGCAACCTTTGTAGGATCCACCAATATCCCTTGTTTATAGACTATGTGTCCCAATAGTATTCCAAAAGGTGTCCCAAAGATGCACTTCTTGATATTTAATGATATCTGACACTGCCTGCATATTTCCAACATCAACCTTAACACCTCTACATGATCTTTCAACAGAATGTAGATTGTCCAATCATCTAGATATACTTCTAAAAAATGATGGATGAATTATTTGAAAGAAGCTATGACTACCCTTGAGAATATCGCTAGTACATTTTTCAGCCCAAAAGGCATGACTATGTACTAGTAGGATCCCCATTCTGTGGAAAAAGTGGTATTGTACCTTTCTTCTGGAGCTATCTTGATATGATTGTAGTCTGAGAATCCATCTGTGAATGAGTATGCTTCCTAGCCTCCCAYATTCTCCAATACCTCGTATGTGAAAGGGGTGGGAAAAGGGTCATGTAGGAAAGCATCATTCATCTTTCTCAGATCGACACATATCCTTATGCCTCCTTGATTCTTCTCCTAGATAGGGCTTATCCATTCTGATTCTTCTACTGGATCTATGATTCAAGATTCCAACATTCTCTCAATTTATGCTTTTACTTTATGCTTGTATATTGGGTTCATTATATACGATCATTTTCTGATAGATCTAGCCTTATGTTTGAGAGGTATATCCATCTCTCCCAGCTCTCCTACTACGCCTTTCCTCTCTGTAAAGGTTGTTGGTAACAAGTCACTATAATCGTGCAACAACTCGGTTATTCTTTCTACTGTTTTTTCATCCCAGTAGTCTCCAATACTGGCCATTTTGGGATTATCATTTGTCCCAATATTTACTTTCTTCACCTTGATTGGCGCAAAAAATACTTTTGATTCAAGAGATGGACCTTCCACCTATCTTTCTCCTTCAATTTATGTCATTTGAATGTTACGTGGGTCATCTTCATATGGTGCTTCTTTCTGCACATGATAGCATGACAGTAGTTCTTTCATTGTTTGTCTATTTTGTTATTGATACTTTGTTATAAGTTCAACCTATGGTTCCTTAATAAAAATCACCCCTATGATTTGTTTGAGTGTTGAATCAATGTTGGGGTTCTCATGTTCAAATGAGAAAGTGACTATAAAATTCTATTGTAATGTTGTCCATTCTGCAGTGCTTCTGCGTAGTTCCTTGTTTACATACTAGTTTGTTGGAATTCCTTCTAATGTGTGAATCAAGGGATGAGGCCATTCTTATGGTGGTGTCATTCTCCATAGTGTTATACACTTCTCCAAGTGTTCTGATGGCATCCTATGTCCATCATATATATGTAGTTCATTGCTTCCCTTTTCTGCACTGAATCTAATGCGCAGTAACCGCTTACATTGGTACCAGTACTTGACTGTATCTTTGTGCACACCCCACCATCTTGCAGGTGTTTCCTTGAGTGATATGTCCATAGCTAAGAGCCTCTGATTTTCTAGCACTCCATCTTTGTATCTTGTTAGGAATTCTTCTAAGTCATTCACCCCATGAAAACTAGGATGTTCTCTTATATATGTACCTACTCCTCTTACTACATGGTATATACTTGCGCACCTTCTTATAGATACTGCATGTAATATTTGTTGCCAATTCTCCAACCCTGTATCTGAGTCTGAAGCGTATGATGTGATGTTTCTCAAGATGAATACTCCATCTACAGTTGAATTCACATAATCTTCTTCTCGCACAGTGGTTCTTTATAACTGGTTGATTTCCTCCAGGTCTAAGAAAGTGGGTTCTACAAACCTTTATCCTTATGATGGGTCTAATGG
>ML814038.1:42310-67185 GCA_009831015.1 Picea engelmannii | reverse complement strand
TGTATAGTTGATGATGTTGGTACATATTGATGAGTCATAGTTGATGAGTAGTTGACACATGATTGGTACATACTTGGTACATGGTTGGATGCACTTTTTTATGGTACAGGTTGATTATAGGTCGGTGCATGGTTGATGCACTTATTTATGGTACAGGTTGATTACAGGTTGAGGTACAGGTTGATGCATGGTTGATGCATGGTTCAGATTTATTGGTACAGGTTTACAATGGTATATCTCACAGTGATAGTGTGAAAGTGGTTCCATCATTCTAATTCTACTTCAAGGTTGTAGGATGGGGCAAGGACAGGTGGTTGTAGACACCTTCCGGTTGTATCCGGAGAACATTGGGGGTTGTAGCCTCCTTCTAGTTGTAGCTAGAGAATTGGGGAGTTGGAGCTTCCCTCAGGTTGTAGCCTGAGAAACTAGGGGGTTGGAGCCTCCTTCCAATTGCAGCTGGAAAACAAAGGAAGTTGGTGCTTCCAATGAATGTAATTCTTCAAGACATATAAGAAAAATCACTCTGTGGTTTTCTCTCGATTTGGGTTTCCACGTAAAACATTGATGTACTGTGTATGTGTGCAATTGTTTATTTCTTACTGCTCATTATTGGATAATAATTCTACATTGATATAACATTTGAAGAAAAAGGATTATAATTACGCTATTACTAATTTAACCCCCCTCTCAGTAATCCAACAAATTTTACCTAGCCGTCTTTAGCCAAATTTGGGGTGCCACATGGTGCCCAGTGATTGGTCCACGTGTCACCCTGTGAATGGGTCGTATTGTCCAGTCATCAACCCACTCACCTACATGATCAGCTTCCCAGTCATACCTACCATGTCATCACCGTACCTTTCATGTCATCACCATACCTACCATGTGTCATGTTGTATGACTGCCACGTGTCGTGTTCGTACACTGCCACATGTCCAATTTTTATTGGTCCAAATCAGCCCCTAAAAATTCCAAAAATGACTGCCATGTGGCACGTCCTGGTGTTTCCACGTGTCCTGCTGACGCCATCTACCACCTCTCCTGCTGATGTACTATTGACTTCATGCTGACATCATCTACCACCTATCCTGCTGACGTACTGCTGACGTCAATAGTACGGACTGTTGACTTTGACTTTGACTTTTTTTTGCCAGTTTGACCTGAACTTCAGATCATGATATCAGGAGCATACGACATCTGTTTGAGCATGTTCAAGTTGCATTGGGTTTGTATTGACGAGATCTTCGTACACGTTCGTTTTGACGTCATTCTGAGAACATTGATTTTTAGGCTTTTCTGAGCCCTATCAAGCTCCTGGATCCAAATCTAGATCATCAAGGATCTAAAAGATCCTAATCATGTTCTTGTAATTAGAATTTTTGATGATATTACCAGGTTGTACAAGTTTGAAAATTTTGGGTCATCATCTTTTTCATCAGTTTTTATTGCTCATAGCGATGGCTTGAGCAAACTTTGGAATGAGCAGTTTGGTCATCTAAACTATCGCTCATTACAACAACTATGTAATCAACAGATGGTAATTGGTCTTCCTCTTGTTTCATGTAGAGATGGTGTTTGTGTCAGTTGTGTTCTTAGCAAACATCATCAGGACAGTTTTGAAAAACGTGCCTCTTGGCACGCCTCGGGTCCTTTGCAGCTTGTTCACAGTGATTTGTGTGGTCCACTTTCTTCTCCTTTTTCTGGGTGAAATTATTTCTTGACTTTCATTGATGAATTTTCCAAACGTACTTGGGTTTACTTCTTAAAACTTAAAAGAGAAGTTTTTGACAAGTTTTTGGCCTACAAGGCCCTTGTAGAAAATAAATTTGGACATCAAATTCAAAGGTTAAGAACAGATAATGGAGACGAATATGTGAACAATAATTTTACAAATTAATGCACTACACAGGGATCCAAATGCAACACACTGTTCCATATACAACACAACAAAATGGTGTTGATGAGAGAAAGAACCGCACATTAAAAGAAATGGCTAATTGTATGATCCAATCTAAGGGATTAAGTCTAAAGTATTGGGCGGAAGCCATCAATTGTGCAAATTACATAGTAAATCACACTCCCACAAAGGCTCTTAAAAATATAACACCAGAAGAAACTTGGACTAAAATTAAACCAGATGTAAGTCACTTCCATGTATTTGGCAGTATAGCATGGGCTCACATTCCTGATGAGAAAAGGAAAGCATTACAGCCTAAAAGTCAGAAGTGTATATTTGTTGGTTATTCTGAAGATGTCAAAGGTTACAGACTTCTTCAATCACATTGTAATGAAATTATTATTAGAAGAGATGTTAAATTTGATGAAAATCTCTTGGCCTGCGAGCCTAATTCGTCATTTATGCCTTCTTTGGCCCGCGAGCCTAATTCGATGTTTGTTCCTTCTTCGACGTGCCAGTCATCTTAGGCATTTGTTCCTTCTTATGATCTGGTTTCTTCTTCAGATGATTATAGTGAGGATGAAAATCCACCTCTGCCTTCTCAACCTCCTCCAGATGAGTCCTTTGAACTTGAACCAGTACTAGCTCCACCGCTTCCTAGATGGGTCTGTTCAATATGAGAAGCAACTGGTGATCTTGTCGGAGATCCTTCAGATCAGCATCGGACACGTTCACAGTTCCAGTGAGCCTCTTCTCTTTTGGCTCAAGTTTCAGAAAATCATGATCCAGAGACATTTGCAGAAGCTTCAAGTCATCCAGATTGGGATACATCAATGAATGAAGAGTATCATTCTTTAATGGAAAATGATACTTGGGGTCTTGTACATCTTCGAAAAGGAAGAAACCTTGTCAGATGTAAATGGGTCTATAGAACTAAGTATACATCGATGGAAGTGTTGAAAGACACAAGGCTCGTTTAGTTACCAAAGGATTTTCCCAAGTTGAAGGAATTGACTATCATGAAACCTTTGCCCCTGTAGCCAAAATGAATTCCATCCACCTTGTTCTTTCCCTTGCTGCCTCACACAAATGGGAGGTCCATCAGATGGATGTTAAATCCTCCTTCTTGCATGAAGATTTGCAAGAAGAAATATACATGGAACAACCTCCTGGCTATGTCCAGAATGACTATAGCCTTGTTTGTCGCCTTAAGAAATCTCTTTATGGTCTCAAGCAAGCTCCCCGAGCTTGGTATGCCAACATGGACACCTTTCTTATTGCCACTGGATTCTCTAGATGTCATTCTAATCCTAATGTCTATACCAAGAAAGTAGGAAGCCATCTCATAATCCTTGTCCTTTATGTTGATGACCTTATCCTTACTGGTAGTGACTCAAAACTTTTAAACCATGTGAAAACCAGCCTTAAGAAGAAATTTGAAATCATAGACTTAGGCTTTTTGCACTATTTCCTTGGCCTCCAAGTTTTTCAAACCAATGAAGGAATTTTTCTTTCCCATTCTAAGTATGCTTGTGACCTTCTTCATCGCTTTCACATGGATGATTGTAAACCAACCCCTTCTCCCTTCCATTCTGGAGTCAATCTTACTGCCACTTGTACTTCTCCTGAAGTTGATGCCACCCTGTACCGTCAGTTAGTTGGTAGCCTCTTATACTTGACTCATACTCGTCCTGATCTTTCCTTTGTTGTTGGTCTTGTTGCCCGGTATATGCAAACGCCCCATGAAAGCCATTGGAAAGAATCTAAAAGGATACTTCGCTATGTTTGTGGTACAGTTCAGTTCGAGATACATTACAGTTCAGGAGGGGCTCCTTTATTGGTTGGTTTTAGTGATTTAGATTGGGCCGGTGACCCTGATGATCAGAAGTCTACTGCAGGTTATGTTTTCAACCTTGGTTCATGACCCATCACTTGGGTCTGTAAGAAAAAATAGGCTATTTCACTTTCTTCAGCAGAAGCAGAGTACCGAGCAACGATAAATGCAAGTCAGGAAGCCATGTGGCTTCGACAGATCCTTTCAGATTTTGGATTCCAGCACCAACATCCTACCGGCCTTTGGTGTGATAATCAGAGTGCCATCAAGATTTCCAAATACCCAGTTCAACATCAGCATAGAAAACACATCGAGCTACACATGCACTCCATCAGAAAGCGCATTCATGATCAAGTTATTCAAGTGCTTTTTTGCCCTACAGAAGATCAAGTTGCAGGCATTTTCACAAAGTCTCTTATAGAAGCAAAGTTTTCCAAACTTTGATCTATGTTAGGAGTTCAAGAAGTTGTCATTAAGGGGGGATATGCTCTAATGCCTCCTTCCTTATCCTATTGTGTCACTATTGTAAATCCTTCAATCTTATCCCAAGTTGTTCTTAAGGGGGGATGTTAGGATATTTAGACACTTAGGAGTTAGTTAAGATCTACTTGGTCTATTGTGTCGTTAGGTAAAAGTGTGTTTTCTAGTGTGTTTCTTTAGTATGCATTAGTATGCATTTGTAGTTAGGAAATTCGACAGTCACGATATGTTCCTGACATAGAGTGATCTGACGGTTCATACTCTCCTCGATCTTAATGACCATTAATCCATGGCTTAACACCTGATTGGTCCATGATCTCTATTTAAAGAGCATGGAGGGTCATTTGCCGATGATCGATTGTGAGAAAATCTCTTGTAAAATATATTTGTAATCTTTTTCTTTGCATTAATAAACTGCTCCAAGTGGTCGCGTTGGTTGGGGTCGAGGATGTTTCCCCGTAGGGTTTTTACCACATGAAAACATTAGTGTGTTGATATTTGATCTGGTTATGTGAGTGGTTACTGAAGGTGTTCGTCCTCTGTTGGAATACCTGTGTTGTTGAACATGTTTCTGGTAGCACACTTGTTTTTGTTGCATGTGTTGCTAAAACATGGCTTTAGATTTAAAATTTTACCCTGTAGATAAGGGTACTGACAGGAACCAAAAGTTGAAATCCTGACCCCACCTGAAAGGGATTATGGTTGATGTAGTTATGCATGGCTCTGTTGTAGTTGGGTTGAACATAGGGAAGACTCTCATCCCATGTGCGAGGATGCATGGAATTGTACATGTGTACGATATGCACGATCATTCGGTTGATGACCTAATTTTGGTCATCCATCTAAGGGTGGAAGGCAGTGTATTTGGTGAGATTGGCATCTAGTATTGACCAAAGGATTTACCAGAATATGCCGATGAACTGATTGTCTTGATCTGAGATGATGATTTGTGGTATCCCAAAATGTACCCACACTCATTCGAAGAAGATCTTGGAAATGACCTTTTTTGTGATGCTCTTCTTGTAAGCGTCTAGAATCACCATTTTAGAAAAACAAACGGCCACCAAAAAAATACAGTCATTTCCACACTTGGTTGATGGAAGGCCCGGCATGTAGTCCATCGAGATGGATTCCCAGGGCCTTTCAAGAGTAGGAAGATGGGTGTACATTCCTTGTTTCTTAATGTTCAGTTTGGAAATGACATAGACAGTGTAGGACCTGACATACGTTTTGACATCCTGTCAAAGTTTCGGCCAATAGAAATGTTGTTGCAGCATGACCATTGTATTTTTTACATCGAAGAGTCATGTCACCTGAATATATTGGGTTTCCCAAATCATCTTCACTCGTTATCTTGATGGAATTCATAGATGACACAAGTGGCACAACATCCCATCCTGAAGATGGAGATCAATGACAATTGTGTTTGTACCCAACATCTAGTAGGTCGCAGCGAAGTCAGGATCTGTGTCATAGATTTGGGGCCATCTGGAAGTCTTGTGGCCATAGGAGTTTAGGACCTTTGTGAGTACTACAACTAGTCGGTGGATGAGGCAATCAACGAAGCAGTCATGCTTCAAGTATGTGGACCACTTTTGAGGTCTGTCATTCTGCAATTTTCCCTGATTCTGCATGAACTGCAGTGGCTTATGATCAGTGTGGATGACTATCTCCTTCCAAAGAATGTAACTCCTTCATTTGAAATGAGATTTCAAAATGGATTACATTTCTTTTTCTTAAGTAGGGTAATTACAAATGACATCTAATAGTGTCTCACTATGATAGGCCATGGGGTGCCCGTGTTGAGTGAGAACTGCTCCCACAACATAGTCTAAAGCAATTGTCTCGGTCTCAAAGGGATATTGCAAGTCATGTAATGAAAGAATTGGGGTTGAGCATAAACACTTCTTTAAATCATCAAATTATTGTTGTTTTGGTAGGCCCCACATGAACTTTTCCTTGCCACCACCCCTAGTTACTTGGATGAGGGCCCATGCAATATGGGAGAATCCCAACATGAACCAGTGATAGAAATTGGCAAGGCCTAAAAAAATTTGAAGCTCATTGAGTGTGGTTGGAGATAGACAATCATGAATGACTTAGATCTTGGATGGATCCACATGCACCCCATGCTCATCAACAATGTAGCCTAGGTATTGTACCATGTCCATGTCGAAGGAGAATTTTTCCAAATTTGGATATATCTTGTGCTACCGCAGAGTGTGCAAAACCTATTGAATACGTTGCAAGTGTTCCTCCCAATTCTTGTTGTAGATGAGGATGTCATCTAGATACACCACCACAAAAGAATTGGTGAAAGGTTGCAAGATATCATCCATCATCCTCATGAAAGTTGTTGGGGCATTTTTCAAACCAAAGGGCATGACCAACCATTGAAAAAGACCTTCTTTGGACTTGAAGGCAGTTTTCCATACATATGTCTACTCTATTGGGACCTGATGGTATCCAGACTTCAGATTAATCTTACTGAAGTATTTTCCCCCCTTGATTTTGTCAAGGAGATCGTCAATTTGGGGAATCGGGTACCAGTTCTTGACTGTGATTTTATTTAGGGCACAGTAATCGATGTATAGTTTCCATGTCATGTCTTTCTTCTACACAAGCACTATTGGGCTTCCACACAGTGATGAGATAGGTCGAATGTGCCATATTTGGATAATTTCTTGGATTTGATGCTTGATCTCCTCATTTTCTAACAGAGAGAGATGATAGACTAGCCCATTGGGTAGTGGTGTATCGGGGGTCAAATCGATTGAATGTTTGACTCGATAGTGTAGAGGTACCCTAGTGGGTGAGGAGAATATGTCTTTGTATTCTTCCACAACCTTATCCACTTGATTCTTCTACGTGGAGTGTTCAGTTGCGGAGGCCATGGATGTGGTTGCAACCTTCTGCTCACTTTGAGAGAGAATCACGAAGAAGAAAAACTTCTTGGTCTGAGAGAAGACCTTCCTGCATTGCTTGGTGGAGATCAAGGAAATGGAAGTAGGTGGGACTACCTCGGGTATCTTGTACAATTTCCTATCCAAAGTAATAATAGCATTATGAGGCCTAGACTCATATACAACATGATGTTTGCATAAACAAGGTTGGCCCAAAAGAACATCACAAACTTCAAGGGGAGAAACATCACACAATACCTCATATTTGAAGGGCTTGATGTCGTAGGATAAGAGACATTGTTGGCTGACGTGAAGGTCACTTCCTTGGTGGAGCCATCCGATGATGTATTTTTTTGGGTGCAGTGTTGTCGACAGGGCCAACTACTTGACGAAATCCACTGAGATGAGATTCTTATGGCTACCACTATCAATGATGAAGTGCAGCGGAGTACCATTCACCCACATATATGAATGAAAGAGGTGCTCACCTTCCTTTACCTAATCAGGTTCGCTAGGATGGATCTTGGTGGTAGAAACGATGGAACTAGGTTCCATGTTAATAATATGTCTCCCCTTTTATGGTTATAACTCTGAGTCGGAACTCACATCTGATTCATAGGATTTCAACTCTGTCACCAATGAATTATTTGAGCGACAGTCAACAATGTTATGCCAGGGGATATTATGGAAGTCACACCACTTCACAGTGTATTTCTTCATATTTCCATTGTCCTTCTTTGTTTACATCTTATACTAGTTGTCCTGAGGCTATCCATCTTTTCTCTACCCTTTGTTCTACGAGTTGGGGTTGCCCTTTCCCTGCTTCTACTGTGAGGGGTTTCTAGACCCAAAATGCCGTGTATTTTGCTTAATATTTTGCTCGATTTTGAGAGCATATGAAATGAATATAGATCTATATTATTAACATAGATATACAATGAAAAATAACAAAGATGCAGTAAAAAATTGGCTCCTATTCAACAAGGAAATATGTTGAAACTGTAAAATGTAGAGTGAAACAAGATTGCTAGAATGGTGGTGGATTATCTCTAAGAAGAGATGTGATGGTTGTGCTCATTTGCAAGAATATGATGATTTTTACAATGAGGATCTAGAATCCTTTTTAACATGAATAAAATACAAAACCCTAACCCCGGAAGATGAGACTCCAAAAGTCATGTGGGCTCTGATGGGTGTAGTTGGTACATCAACTTCCCAAGGGCATAACTTTTGCCTATGATCTTTGTTTGGGGTGCACAATATCTCATTTGAAATTTATATCCAAGGAGTACATATTCCTTTTATACCATACTATGCCTTAGGCTATTGGTTGGGCGTTTTCATGCCCAAAAAACATCGTTTAGGGCCTCAAAACGACCCCCGATGTTCAGGACTTGAAAAATCATAGAAAAACTACCAAGGTGGAAACCCATGTTTTGAACCATTGGAATAGGTGGGTGGCCACTGATTTCTACCTTGATCAATCCTCCCCCATTAGGAATAAATCATCCCCATTGTGTCAAGTCCCCGAGGAAGATTTTGTTGACTCTGAACCTTGGTGAGTTGCTTGCCTT
Organism: Picea engelmannii; assembly: GCA_009831015.1. Classification (NCBI taxonomy): domain Eukaryota; kingdom Viridiplantae; phylum Streptophyta; class Pinopsida; order Pinales; family Pinaceae; genus Picea; species Picea engelmannii. Next base: position 58,497 of record ML814038.1, on the reverse strand, counting down.
GTTGAAGAAGTTTTCCTTCTTATCTTGTCAAAGATTGTTATGAACATGTTGTTGGAGGGGTTGGATCTGTTTAACCAATCTGGTTGCATGATCTGCCAGAGTGTGGGAGGAATCTATTGGTGAAGATGTAACATGAAGAACATGAAGGGATTTATCATAACTTGGTTTGATTGGGCTGTGTGGAGGCACCCCTGTAGGTACAGTAGGAATATCGTGGTGCTCTTCTACAATATAGTTGATCTTATTATACTAGATAGAAGGGTATTGGGCCAAGGCTATAGTGGTGGTAGTGTCCTTCTCTTCTGACCATGTTATAAAGAGGATAAAATTTGCGGTATGAGAGATTACTTTGCAGCATTGTTTTGTTGGTCAAAATTACCTCTGGTATCTTGTAGGGATGACTCCTTAGAGTAACAATGATGCTACGTGGTCAAGAATCATAAAAAACATGATGCCTCCACATATATGGCTAGCCTAACAGAAAATCATAGACTTCCAGTGGGAAAACATAACATGATATTGCATCCTTAAAGGGATTGATGCCATATGACAGGAGACACTACTAGCTAACATGAAGATCTCGTCCCTAGTGGAGCCATCCGATGTTGTATGGTTGCAGGTGTGGTGTTTTCAGAAAATCCAACTGCTTGAAAACCTCTGCTAAGATGATCTTATTTTGGCTTCCACTATCAAAAATAAAATGCAACAGGGTCCCCTTCACCCACATCTGGGAATGGAAAAGGAGCCCCCCCTCCTCAGGATCCTCTAGTTATTCTAGTTGGATTGTTGTGTTCATGACGATAGCAGTGGGTTCTGCATCAATTATTTTGTCCTTTTATTATTTTCTAGATCAGATTCTAAGTCAGGGTTCATCTCTATTTATTTGAGCTTGACCACCAGTGATTGTTTTGAGCGACATTCATCGATGTTGTTCCAAGGGATTTTGTGGAAGTCACACCACTTCCCGGTGTCCTTATTCATATTCCTGCTACCCTTCTTTTCTTATGGCTTGGAATGGTTGTCTTGAGGTTGAATATTATGTGAGTTAGGGATGCCTTTACCATAATTTGGTTGCTACGTATTTTCATACTCGAACTCCCACTTGTTTTGTTGCTTAAATTTCTTCTCGATTTTAACAACATATCAATAAGCGACTTCCAGTGATGAAATGTCTAGAAATTAAATTTCATTTTGGATGTACCTATGTAGAGCCTCGTGGTATTTCAAAACCATATTTCTCTGAGATTCTTTGATACCCAGCTTGGTTTGCAAGGTATGCAAGGAATTTGTGAAATTTGACACTATTTGGTATTGCTTTTGATGCAGCATGGTCCATCTCATGTAATGGTCATCATAGTTTCCCAAAGGGTAATATTTCTCCTTGACCACATCCCTAAAAAAAACCCAATTCATAGTATGGTCACCAATTCTTTTGTGGGTGGGAAATCCCCCTACAGACTAGCATTAAGGGTTTTGTAATGCATGCAAAAAATGACCTAAAGTCTCCTACTTCTTACCAACATCCCAATCATAAACCCCATTATTCATATGCAAATACAAGGTTAAAAAGATAAAGTTATTGTACCTTAGTTTATGTATTTGATTTTGATCCTTTAATGGTTGGTTTCTCCTTGACTGCAAATCTCCTCCCAACGTTGACCTGCATCCACAAAAAGACAAACAAAGAACTCCACATGCATATGATCTATGAACTAATGGGTTAGATATTCCATCAAAATATAATCAAATTTAAACATTGAAAACCTCATATGGCGGGACGAAAAAAGTACTTCTTTTTATTAATCTCACAAGAGTAACTTACAATAGTGAGATCGGTCACTGCTCCTCGAATCTGGTCCTGGGCTCCTCTTCAACTGTGCTCCAACTGCTTTTGTATATGCTTCTCTTCACACACGATTTGCAAAAGGTTGGGACAAAGGGAATGTGAAATTGGGTAGAGTTTCTTCACAATTATTTTCCTCCTTTCAAATAGGACCCCTACCCCTTCTTTTATAGGATAGAAATGGCTAGGTATTTGGTCCAGTGACCGGCTATGGGCGGTCAAACGGTTTAGCTAACTTACCTAAAACTATGAGTTCCATCTGCAAATTTCCATTTTTCGTGCTTTTGTAGGTAGAGGCGGGCTATAGTGGGTCAACTAGCGTATACACGTGTGCAGTAGTGGAGAAGGGCGTGTGTGACTTCAAAAAGGGTGTTTTTAAGAAGAGTTGTTCAGTAGTGGCTTGGAAAAAGATGTAAAATGAGATGGCCTAATATCAGGTAAGCATATTTGGTGCAAATTAGGGTTATAATAGATGCCCCCTAATGTGTGAGGTCAGAAGAGCATCTGATGGCCGAAATACATTATCAATATTCACCAACGTACGAAAAAAGTGAGCCCGGGGACCAAAGTTTGAAAGGTACCATCTGCAAAATAACAATTGTCTCACCGAGGAGGGCATACCCATGCTCAGAATGAAATAAAATCATGGCTACCAATCAAATACATTGCATATCCATGTCATATAATTATATAAAGTGTAGCCGCGAGCAATACACAGTGGATATACATCTCAAAATAAAAAAGATATACATGTATAGTATCCATCTTCAAGAAGAAAATAAGGTATGATGGCTAGAGATGAGGCCTTCAGATCTAAAGAAACAGCTTCAAAATATTCACAACTCGAGTAGGAGTATAATATGAATGTAGGACTTCACTACCCAGAGGGCTTCGATGGCTTGTCAGGAATGGATTAGAGGATTTTGATGATCAGGCTGAGGGCTTCATGGATTTCAAACAAAGACTTGATTGGGCTTTCGGGATGGTAGGGCATGAGGGAAAGAGACAATCTTCAGAGGGGCCGACTCAAGCTTGGTAATAACTTCCCTTGGAAAATAGCACGACAAAATATGAGACTTGGGAAACATGGTATTTGACATAAGTCTACGATGCAGGAGGCAACGCAAACTCTCCAAATGTTTGGAAGAATAACCAAATAGAGGAGGACACAGCTCTATGTAGCGAGAAAAACTTCCTAAGGTCATATTAAATCCTAGGTCTTGATGAACAAATGAAAAGATATGCTTTTTCCAAGGGTGACTCATTATGTTTCCAACAAAAAGAAAATACTTTTCCCTTCCTCTTTTTGAGGTATATTTGTTTTTTTTTGTCTTTTTCAATAATTTTGGAAAGCTTGAAAAAGAATAAAAGAATGCTACGTTACAAAGGAGGATCGAGTGTCGCAGACATGCTAGTTCCAAGCACAAGAAACACATGGATGCTCAGAGAAAAGGGATATATGTAGAAAAAGGACACTCGAGAAAAATCCTCCATGGGCCAAGGTGTCAAGACGCAGAGGCAAAGTGCTACAGGGCTTGCGTATAAGGTATGCTTCACATGGTTTAGTTGAGAGCAACATGGAGATGACATTAGGCCAAAGACGAAGGTATACAAACGCGATTAATAAGACACAATTGTAACGTCCTTCGATGTGATTTTAACGAGCCCAGAGAAGGTAAGCTTGACGGTTTTTCATATTTAGAGAGTCTGAAAAAGTGTAAAAGGAGACTCTGCTGGGGTACATTTTTCGAAGGTAGTCTATTCGGTTTGAAAAAGGGGTAAATTAGCACCGAAAAGATGTCTATTCAAAACCATTTTAACGAGTTTGATAAAGACTAGATCACTCGGCATTTTTTTCATATTTAAGGAGTCTGAAAAAAGATTAACTATGGACTCAGTCAGGAATGTTCTTATGGACCATTTTAACGAGTGTGAAGGAATAAGGTCACTCGATGATATTTTCAATTTTAGGGAGTCTGAAAAGAGATTAACTATGGACTCCATGGGGATTCATTTTTCGTAAATTTAGTCCCTTAGGCCCGAAAAAAGGGTTAAAATCATACCTGAGAATACTCTTCTAGGGAATCGAAGCTACTAGAGTATACCTGTGTTCATACAGTTGACCATCTGGACTAAAAAAGGGGTAAACTATGACCGGACAGATGTGCCTTCAAATTTTAGTTTAGAGAGCATGAAGGTCAACAAGGTCGCTCAACAATCTTTTCATTTTTAGAGGGTCTGAAAAGGGCTTAAAAGAAGACCCGTTGTGTTTTTTGGGAGTCTCGGGGGTGAGGTCAAGAATGATAATGCATTATGCAAATGAGGCTCAAAATCATAATCAGATAAAACTAACAAGGAATCCCGAGCCTATAGTCATTAACAACGGCATGGATGCCAAAATACAACCAGGATCTATCTAGGGCATCCATGAAGGGTTAGGCTCTACCACTAAAATACGACACTTCTAAAGCAACAATGATGGTTCTGCGTCGCAATTCAGTGGGATTGATCCTATGGCAAAGAGAAAAAGGAAATGAGGTGCAACAAGTGGAGGTGGAATCCTATCTTACATGCACAAAGTTGGAAAAATGACTTTTTACCAAAAGACCTTGAAAATGACCCAAATCTCCAAAACATTTCCCAATACCCAAAGTACCACTTATTGTAACATCTCCTAAGAAACTCTTGAATCATTTTTCTAGTTAGAAGAATGACAAAAAAGGTCCAAAAAATGAAAAAAAGTGGCCAAAAAGTCTATAAATAGAAGTTGGCAGCTCATTATCACTATTGCTAATTGAGAAATTGACTACAAGCCAAAAATACACCTTTGTGAAAAGAATTGATTCTGAGAGCTTCAATGGACAAAACAAACTTCCACTTGGACCAAGTAAGTACATATTAGCCCCTCTTGCATTTCAATTTTTAAATTATGCATTTATTTTAGTTTTTTGAGGGGCATTGACCTTTAAAAAGGTCGGCCCTATGTATACGCAAGTTTTCCTGTGACAACCCGCGTGTGTACATGTGCAGAGGAAAGACTACACATGTGCACACACAACTATGTGTATTACAACCCGCGTATACCCTCTAAGATGTGGAAAAAAAAATTAAAAAAAATGCAAGAGCTAATCTCTCCTAAACCTGTAAATTGCAAGATGTATGTGCATTAGAGAGAGAGAGAGCATGAGGACATTGATTTTCTGGTTGGTGAGGACCCTGCTGCTACCGATGTATTGGCTCAATGTGGTTTATTAAAGTTCTTCCAGTTTTCATTCATGCGGGCACAACCCAGGCTACTTAATGCCTTGGTTGATTATTGGCATCCTGACGCATAGGCCTTCATGCTTGAGGGACAGTCATTGACTCCAACAACTGAGGATATTTACTTCCTGACTAGCCTCTCAAGGAGAGGGGAACTAGTCAATTTTCTCACTTTTCCCTCTGAGCCTCTCAACATAGTGGAGTTGATTAGACTCCACTGTGAAGTTGGTATAGAAAAAATGGGCACACAGGTGTTGATAAACAAGATCTCGGACCTATCATTAAAAGTGATAGTTTTTCTTATTGGGTGGATCACTGGATCCGCGGCTCTACATCAGGCTTCACGAGCGCACATGAATTGTGTGGTTCAGTGCTTAAATGCACAAGTGTTCGATTGGAGTACTACTTTACTGGATTGCATGAAACGATAGCTTACAGAGTGTCGCATGCGGAGGCATAGAAACTTCGGGTTTGGGACTATTTTGTGCTATTTCTTCTTCGAGAGGGTACCTAGTATTAGTCCGAGGGAGACAGTACGGGGGAACATATCCTCTTCTCCAATAGTATGCATATGGGAAACATTGTTTCCACGACAGGGGGGAGGGAGGACTATTGAGGCCTTTGAAGATGATGGAAACCCCCCAGGCACCTACCTCAGCAGGTCCCGCGCCTGACCTCTCGGTCTTTAAGGATCGTTCTAATTCTCACTTCTAAGCCAGAGTGGCTCCTCCTATTCTCCACTGGAATCCCCTTCAGATAATTGGCCCACAAGTCTTTTCTTCTCTTCGTGGCTTTGTTGGCCGGTCACTATTCTCTTTACGATAGAAGAATAGACAAATCGGGTTTCGGGGTTTTCAAACTCCTGATGTCATGACCCTTTGATTCCTGATCTCCCAATCCTCGTTCTCCCGATACACTACAATCTCCGATCAGCCCCTGGGCTAGGCTTGTGATCCACATGACCTCTTTTCACATGACCTTTGTCTTACCACCTTTCGGGATTTTGGGGTTCCTGATGTCGAGATGTAGGCGACCTCTCGTCCTCTAGATTCCTGACTCTCCAAATCTCGATGTGACGTCACTAGGATGCCCTTCCACCATAAACACAATCAACGGTCATGATCAGTCACGAAAATCAATGGCTCTAGATCTCCCTCGGGGTTTCACGACTTCATTTGCCGAAGTGCTTTTACCTCCACTTTCCCCGATCTCTCGAAAGTCGATTTCCCGATATGACTTTTCTTTCAGGACTTTCTCCACAAGTTGAGATTGTTACCACGCATCCTCAAAGATGGATGGCTCTTGTATGCTTCGGGTTTTTCACCTTGGAAATTTCCGATATCTCGCTATGGAGAGACGGCGTCAATCGGGTCCCACACGGGACTCTCTTTCCTTTCGGAAAATCGGACTTCATGATTTTGAAATGCAAGTTCTCCTTGTCTCCCTGACTCGTGAAATGCCAATCCCCAACTTCCCTCGGACTTCTGCCACGCGTCCCCAATGGATGGACGGTTCAAATCAACCCTCGGTTTCGCCGATTGTAAAACCAAAACCCTTACCTATGGGAGCCCCAATGGCCAAAATGTTGACGGGCTCTCGATGATTGCCACCTGTCTCCTCAAGATGGACAGCTTAGATTAATCCTAGGATTTTCACTATGAAAATTTCCGATCACTTGTCCTCATGATTCCCGATTTCGCGAATGCCAAAATTCCGATGGCCACACCTCTCGTCGGAACTTTCCTCCTCCTATTCACGAAATTTAACCTCTGTGAAAATTTTCATGGGCTCCTGTCCATGAGCTCTTGCATGGTATTTCCATGCTTTTGAATCCCTGCTTAATTCTCCCAGCTGGCATCTTCAACTGGATGGTCCTTCCACTTGACCAAATATTCAAAGTACTGCTTTCTTCTGGTCTTCTTACCCACTCGTTTATCCAGTATCCGCTCCATCTGTGGCCTATCTGCAACTGGCATCTGCTTTCACCACTAAACCTATGACTGTTCATCATTTTTTCATGCTTCCTTAGCTTTGTATGGGTATAAATCTGAGACATTGAATATCAGAGAAATTTCGATCCCATCGGGTAATTCAATCTCATAAGCATTTTCTCCAATTTTCTTCAAGACCTTGCAGGGTCCGATTTTCTTCATTTTCAGCTTATTATGCGTTCCTCTCGGGAACCTTTTCTTTCTCAGATGTCCCAAAATCAAGTCACCAACTTCAAATTGAAGTTGTCTTCTATGTTGATCTGCTCTACGCTTGTACTCCTGACTTGAATTGTGCAACCGCTCCTTCACTCGGCTGTGAAGTTCCTTCATCGCTTCTGTGAAATCTTTTGCACTAGCGCTCCTAGTTGCATTATGTTCTGAATACCTCAATTCATAAATTCCCCTCGACTGTATGCCATAAACAATCTGAAATGGACTATGTCCTGTACTTCTTTTCACTGAGTCGTTATACGCAAACACTGCCTGCGGCAATATATGGTCCCACTGGCTATGGTTCTCTGTCACCAAGCTTCTCAGCAAGTCTCCCAGACTTATGTTTACCACTTATGTCTGTCCATCCGTCTGAGGATGATAAGCTGAACTAAACATCAAGTTAGTCCCCAGCTTCTTTCATAAGGTTCTCCAAAAATGTCCCACGAACATTGTATCTCTGTCCGAAATTATGCTCCTTGGTAAGCCGTGAAGTCGAATGACTTCTTTGAAAAACAGGTTCGCGATGTGAGTCGCGTCGCTGGTTTTCTGACATGGGATAAAATGTGCCATCTTGGAAAATCTATCCACCACCACAAAGATTGAATCACAACCTCTTTGTGTTCTTGGAAACCCCAATACAAAATCCATGTTAATCGCATCCCACAGCCTTTCAGGTATGGGCAATGGTTGATAAAAACCCGCATTCTGCTTCCTCCCCTTCGAATGTTGGCAAATCCTGCATCTATCCACAAATATCTTGACCTATGATCGCATCCCTGGCCAAAATTATGACTCGCTCAGCTTTGTGAATGTCTTGTCGTGACCGAAGTGTTCGGCCAATCCTCCACTGTGTTTCTCCTTCAGCAGATTCTCCCTCATGGAACAATTTGGAATACACAACTGATTGCCCTTAAACAGCAATCCTTCCTGGATCATGTATTCAGCCCATTTGTTGCTATCTCTGAGAACTGGATTCTCAGCTGCTTCATATGCTTCCTTAAAGTCTGGGTCATCTGCGTACATGTCCCTGAGATCATCAAAGCCCAATGTCTTGACTTTGAACTCCTGCAATAGCAAACACTTCCTTCTCAAAGCATCAGCAACTTTGTTAGCGGTACCTGAAATGTGTTTAAATACAAAAGTGAAATTTTGCATATATTCTACCCATTTTACATGTCTCTGATTCAACTTTTCCTGTTGAGTCACAAACTGCAGTGCATGATTGTCACTGTATAAAACAAACTCTTTGGGAATCAAATAATGCCTCCACTTCTTCAATGCATGTATGATGGCATAGAACTCTTTATCATAAGTGAAGTATTTCACCTTCGCTTCATTCAGCTTCTCGCTGAAGTATGCTATTGGCATGTCTTCTTGACTCAAGACCACCCTGATTGCAAACCCACTTGCATCGCATTTCACTTGAAATGTTTTTCGGAAATCCGGTAACACCAGAACAGGTTGTTCCGTGATCTTCCTCTTCAACAAATTGAAACTATTTTCGGCTTCTTCTGTCCAGTGAAAAGATTTATGTCTTTTCTTCACTGTGTCCATCATTGCTACACTAATTCCACTAAAATTTCTAATGAACTTTCGGTAGAAACTAGCCAATCCGTGAAAACTTCTCACCTCAAATATGTTCCTCGATGATGGCCAATTTTTTATTACCTCCACCTTATCTGGATCCCTCCTCAACTCATCTGCAGAAATAACAAATCCCAAGTAAATGAGCTATGTCTTCATGAATGAGGACTTCTTCATGTTTATCAGCAGCTTCTCTTGCTGTAATCTCTTCATCACAATGGCCAAATGCTTCAGATGTTCAGCCTCCGTTTTACTGAAAATCAGTATATCATCCAGATATACGATAACAAATTTTCCGATGAGCTCCTTCAGGACTTCGTTCATCAACCTCATGAAGGTACTTGGCGCATTTTTTAATCCAAACGGCATAACAAGCCATTCATACAACCCTTTGTTTATTTTGAATGTTGTTTTCCATTCATCACCTTCTCTCATGCGAATCTGATGATAACCGCTTTTCAAATCAATCTTTGAAAAATATTTTGCTCCACTCAAGCAATCCATCAAATCATCCATCCTTGGCAATGGGAATCTGTACCTGATAGTTATCTTGTTAATTGCTCTTGAATCAGTACACATTCTCCAACCTCCATCTTTCTTCGGACTGAGTAATGTTGGAACAGCGCATGGACTCAAACTCTCCCTAACCAAACCTTTGTCCAACAACTCCTGGACTTGTCTTTTTACCTCTTCATTCTCTTGCAGCGTCAATCTGTACGCGGCTTTATTTGGAAAAATGGCTCCTGGTATGAGATCAATATGATGGCTCACGCTTCTGATCGGTGGCAACGAATGAGGTAGTTCGTCCACTACTATGTCAGCGAACTCTTCCAGCAGTTCTTGAACTTCTTTTGGAAAATCATCCACTCTTGTGCTAGTCAGAACAATCTTTGGTTTTCTGACCACAATGAACTGTGGATCCTCCTTCTTCTTAACCTTTGTAAGAAATTCCTTCCCACTCATGAGAAGTACTTTGTTGCTCACTTCCGGCTTCACCTCCTTATCCTTAATTGGAAGCAACATGTGTGTCCTCCCATTCTTCTCTAAGGTGTATGTGTTCATTCTCCCATCATGAATCACATTTCTATCATATTGCCATGGTCTACCCAGCAACAGATGACAAACATCCATAGGAATGACATCACATAATATCTTATCATTATATCCTCCTATCTTAAATTCAACTAAACATTGTTTAGTGACATTTACCTGATGTCCTTTTTGTAGTCATGAAACTTTGTATGGGCTTGGATGTTCAATCGTCTCCAGCTCCAGCTTTTCTACCATCTCGGTTGAAACGAGATTATCTGTGCTACCACTGTCCACAATGACCTTGCATACCCTATCTTTGGTTTTGCAAGCAGTCCTAAAAAGTCTAGTCCTTTGGACTGAACTCTCCACCTCCTTTTCGGGTGTCAAAAGGAATTTTTGCATCACCAGTGATCTTCCGCCTTCAGCGTCTTCGGCCTCAACATTTCACCCCTGTGCTTCGGCGATGTGAGTCTCTCCAACCTATTTATTTTTATCAAGACACTCATAAGACTTGTGCCCATTCTTTCCGCATGTGAAGCATGTAATTACTCCACCTCTGCCTCTTCCTCTACCTCTAGTACGAGGAAAAGTATTATTATCAGCATATCCTCCTCTCTTCTCAGTATGCTACCCTCATTGTTCATCATATTGCCCTTGTTGTGAGCTTCTACCTCTCTCTGTTCGAGTCTGAGGTTTCTTCCAGTTTTCCTTGGGCTTCTGGTTTCTGTCCTGGACAACAGATTTTCCTCTGGGTTGACTTCTGCCTCTGCCTCTTTGACTTTACTTTCGGCTCAGCTTCTCTTCTGCTTTCAGAGCCATCTGATAAGCATCTTCCACCGTTTGGATGGTCAACATGCTCATCTCATCTTGAATCTCATATCTCAGGCCATTCATATACCTAGCTACCTTTTCATCATTGCTTTCACAATGACCTGCCCTGATATTCAACCTGTAAAATTCCTCAGTATATTCCTTTACTGACATCAGCTTATGTCTCAGGTTCTGCATTCTCCTAAACAGAGTAATCTGGTAGTCCCTGGGGATGAATTTTGCCTTCATCTTTGCAATCATCCTGTCCCAGCGCTTAATTTTTTGCTTTCCTTGGCAACGCCTATCCGCTTGTAGTTCATCCCACCATAATGCGACATGTCCTTTCAATCTAGTGACAACATGCTTGACCTTCCTGTCCTCTTCGACATCTTCATAGTCAAAATAGGTGTCTAGAGCTCTAATCTAGTCTAGAAGCTCTTCTACATCCAGATTTCCCTCATAAACTGGAATGTCCATCTTCGCCTTTGCACCCATTCTTGTAACAGATTTAAGCAAGCGTTCATTTGTTGCATCTCCTGCTGTGACTTCTTCTTCTCCATGTCCAGCATCATCTTCATTTTTGAACTCACTGATATCTCCTACATCAGTTGTGCACCTTTGTCTTATCTCCATGTCCACAAGTCTGGCGCGTATGTTATGCAGATCTCTTTCTACTTCTGGATTCTGCACCTGTCTTCCCCTTCCTCTGGACGTCTCCCTTTCCTCCTCTGGATCAGTTGATTGTCTATCTCTTCTCCTTGGCGGCATGGTGAATCTTCCTTCTTCCTACTACAGAAAGAAAAGAAGTTTTTCTAAGCTCTGATACCACTTGATGGCGACCCCCCAGGCACCTACCTCAGCAAGTCCCGCGCCTGACCTCCCGGTCTTTAAGGATCGTTCTAATTCTCACTTCTGAGCCATAGTGGCTCCTCCGATTCTCCACTAGAATCCCCTTCAGATAATTGGCCCACAGGTATTTTCTGCTCTTCGCAGCTTTGTTGGCCAGTCATTATTCTCTTTACGACAGAAGAATAGACAAATCGGGTTTCGGGGTTTTCAAACTCTCGATGTCATGACCCTTTGATTCCAGATCTCTCGATCTTCGTTCTCCCGATACACTACAATCTCTGATCATCCCCTGGGCTAGGCTCGTGGTCCACATGACCTCTTTTCACATGACCTTCGTCTTACCACCTTTCGAGATTTTGGGGTTCCTGATGTCGAGATGTAGGCGACCTCTCGTCCTCCGGATTCCCGACTCTCTGAATCCCGATGTGACGTCACTAGGATGCCCTTCCACCGTAAACACAATCAACGGTTGTGATCAGTCACAAAAATCAACGGCTCTAGATCTCCCTCGGGGTTTCACGACTTCATTTGACGAAGTGCTTTTACCTCCACTTTCCCCGATCTCTCAAAAGCCAATTTCCCGATATGAATTTTCTTTTGGGACTTTCTCCGCAAATTGAGATTGTTACCATGCATCCTCAAAGATGAACGGCTCTCGTATGCTTCGGGTTTTTCACCTTGGAAATTTCCGATATCTCGCAATGGAGAGACGGCGTCAACCGGGTCCCACACGGGACTCTCTTTCCTTTCGGAAAATTGGACTTCGCGATTTCAAAATGCAAGTTCTCCTTGTCTCCCTGACTCGCGAAATTTTGATCCCCGACTTCCCTCGGACTTCTGCCATGCATCCCCAATGGATGGACGGTTCAGATCAACCCTCAGTTTCGCCGATTGTAAAACCAAAACCCTTACCTATGGGAGCCTCGATGGCCAAAATGTTGACGGGCTCTCGATGATTTCCACCTGTCTCCTCAAGATAGACGACTCAGATTAATCCTGGGATTTTCACTATGAAAATTTCTGATCACTCGTCCTCGTGATTCCCGATTTCGTGAATGTCGAAATTTCGATGGCCACACCTCTCGTTGGAACTTTCCTCCTCCTATTCATGAAATTTAACCTCTGTGCGACTCCTGGTCAATCCAACGGTTGATGGGTGTTTGAATGAGATCTGACGGTCCACAAGCTCTGGAGCTTGAACTCCAGACACAGTCGTAACCCCCTCGCTTCTCTAGCAGATCTGACGGCTAGCGGGATTTTGCGAATCCTCCCCACAGACTCCTGACCGTCGATTTCTTCCCTTTGATGATTCTTATGAAGGAAAACCAAGACTCATCCCTGGACTTATCCGCTTGCACTACAAACTTCTAAATTCCCTCAATGTTTTCAAAGGCCTTACTCCCCCAGACTTTCTCACAACTTTGAGCCTCAAAGAAGGTCCTTGCACACACTCCTTGCGGCAATCTTCAGATACTTTCAAATATCTGAGAACCCTTCGACTATGTGCACACCTTCAGTAGCAGTCTTTCAATATTTTGCTCAGGTTCACAACCCTGAGACTCTCCTTGGCCTGCGCACTCCTTGCACGGCTCATGTGCCTAGATGCACTCTGAGTGAACGAGAACAAGAGTTAAACTACCTGAGCCCTTCATCAACGCACTCCTTGCGGACAATTCAACTGCACTCCTTGCAGGAATCTTGCTCAGACAGAGAAACAATTGAAACTCATTCCTCTTCCTTCCAGACTTCAAACTCAAACCATGAAATCACATATACAGCATATAAAATCAAATGTATAACAGGAAGCAAACATTCATGAGCATATCATTCAGCATCAATACACAGAGAATAAAAACAAAACCATGAATTTGAATCAATCTCTTTCTATTAATCCAGATATCAGTACATGGGTGTTCTTACACAACTCTCTCTCTGCTTCTCTTCTATGCTCCAATGCTTCTAACTATGTTACAATACACAATGAGGGTGTCTATATTCCGTTTCCCTCTTTCTTTCTAAAACTGTCTAATCTGAGAATTAAATTCTATCTACCTATTTCATCTCAACATAAATGCCTCTATCTACTTCAGACGAGAGCAGGACGCTCAAGGTCTGATTACAATATAAAAGTATGTGTCTCTTTAACTATCACATTTAAGTTTGGCGCATCCAATCTTCAAAAGTTTTAAACAATTTAACATATGCTCAAAATGTGTGGCGCTTGCCACCACGCTCGCTTGATGTTGATGATGCTCCTGCATTAGAAGACAATCTTTTTGACTGGTGGTCTCGACAGATCCCGACGATAGAGGACTATCCCTATGTCGGGATCGACTTTTCTAGGGAACCTGACATGGGCGTACCTCCCAAAGTGGTACAGGGAGAGCTAGGTATGCTTGTTTTTCAATGTTATTTATTTTTTATGTCTTTTTATATATATAATTTTTTTATACCAGAGTATCTGACACATATGTCTCGGTTATGTGCATACATGGGGTCAGTGCGTCCAGCAGACTTCACGAGGACTAGGCAGTGTCCTCGACCAGAGGCGGGACCATCCGCAATCAGTGGACTAGCAGCAGTAGGGGGACCTCTACCTGGGGAGGCTGAGAGAGTTTTGAGACAAGTAGAGTGGAAACTCACTGCGCTTACTTGGACAGTCCCCATGGCAGAGATCGAGGATCTCCCATCGTCTGTGCAGACTCGCGTTGTTGGGGTACCATGGACCTGGGTCCATATTTTTCGGCGTCTGGATAACACCGTTGTTCACTATGACAGGGCCCACAAGCCTCACCCTTAGCTTAGACTGGACTTCTTATGTTCTGAGGGCACCTTTTGTATATTTTTTAGGGCATAAGCCACGTGACTCTTTACTGGACACCTATTTTTTTAGGCGCTTGCACCCGCTTATGTACTCTGGTGATTTTTCGATATATATATGGATTTTTTTTATCTTTTTGTGTTTTATGGAATACAATTATTTACAAATGTATTTACATGTGTGTGTGAGAGAGATTTTTCTTACATGTGTGCAATATTCCAATCTAATATATGATTAGCTAGAGTATCTATAACTTGATTTAATCTCCTAGGAACATGCATATACGTAATGTAATCAAATCTTCGTTCTAAGAGACGTACCCTAAGAAACCGTCGGTGTAGAGTAGGATCATGAATGTGGTAAACTCCATTTAACTGAGACACAACCAACTGAGCATCTAAATAGACCCGAAGGTGAGAGATACCAAGCGACAAAGTGTCATGAAGCAACTCAAAAGCTGTGATGTATTCAGCGACATTGTTTGTTGTTAGGACCACACTATGTACCTTTTTGCCTATACTTTTTGCCACTATTATACTCTTGATCAACCATATTTAAACTTATACTATCACTTTACCTGATCATTCCAAAGGTAATACAATGTCCCTTCTCATTACTATACGTTTAATCTGTTTTGCATAATATTTTACATCACTCTCATACTTGACCATTGATTAGAAATGCATAAGTGTTCAAAACTGCAGATTAGCATCTAAGGTCGTTGCTGAAACAAAGAACTGTCACACAGTCCAAGGTCGCTATTGCTGAAACACAGAACTGATGCTGAAACACAAAGATGTTGTACAGATTGAGGCCGCAGATGCTGAAACACAGAGTTGTTGTACAGTCTGAGGTCGCAGATGCTGAAACACAGAGCTGTTACACAGTCCAGAGCTACAGATGCTGAAACACAGAGGAAACTGCCAGGACCGACGATGTTGAAACACAAGGAAGTTGTTACAGTCAGCGGTCAACAAAGCACCAACCGTTGCTCCCACATAAGAATGCCGACACAAGAGCGCAATTCACGTGGTTGAACAGCCCATGAATTGTGATGCTGAAACAGCATCAGCAGCAACGAGAAGAAGCTGTTACACCAGCTGTAACAGCATTACCTCATTCAGCTCCTGTAATAGCATTCAGTTGCATAAGACTAGGACATCCTATGCTGGTTTAGAAAGTAGATCCGACTAAGGATAGGATTGAGATATACATTGTAATTATTGTATCGAAGGGATTCCCTCTTTAATACGGAGGAAATTATCATTCGAGAAATCCAAGTTTTTATGTATTGAAGCAACTCCAGAGAAGGGGAACGTATTCTATTTTCCAAATTGTAATGTGATATTTCGACAGATGAATAGAAGACTGTTTTGAGTATCCTTCTATAGTTTTCTCGTTTCAGGGGAATCTTGTGAGAAGGGAGGGCCCACCTTCTTCACAAGATTCACCCATTAGTTTAGAAGTGTGTTAGTACAGTTTATGTTTATGATTTGATTTAACTTTTTGTTGAAACACTGTTTTTAATGGATTCCTCTTTGCTGAAACACTACTGACTTTGTCTTAGTTTATTGAATGAAATTTGTAATTCTTTTTATCAGCAATCTTGTGTGATGATTTTATGAGGCTAGTCAGAGGCCGGGTTAAGGGTTCCTGCTCAGACAGGAAGGAATCAGAACACCTTGTCTTCTGTAGATTTCATTTAATTCTGCAAGTGTGCTAGCCAGGGATTGGGTTAAGGGTTCCTGCTCAGACAGGAAGGAATCAGAACACCTTGTCTTCT
>ML814038.1:12557-36814 GCA_009831015.1 Picea engelmannii | reverse complement strand
GATCTATTGAAAGCTTTTCATGATGGCCCTTGTGGAGGGCATTTTGCTGATAAGAGGACAGCATACAAAATTCTCAGGATGGGGTACTATTGGCCTTCACTCTTCAAAGATGCAAAGAAATATGTCAAGGCCTGTGATAGTTGTCAAAGAGTAGGCCAACCTAATCATAGAGATGAAATGTCATTAAACCCCCAGGTAGTACTTGAACCATTTGAAAGATGGGCCTTAGACTTCATAGGACCCATTAACCCTCCATCCAATCAAAAAGTTTATATATTGGTCTACACAGACTACATGACTAAATGGGTGGAAGCCAAGGCACTCCATAGAGCGACTAAAGAAGCAGTTATAAATTTCTTATTCAAGGACATCTTCACCAGATTTGGAATGCCAAGAGAATTAGTCACAAATGGAGGACCTCCTTTCTCTTCTCATGGCTTCAAAGCTACCCTTCAGAAATATCATATTCAGCAGAGAATGACTACAGCATACCACCCCCAAGCTAATGGACAGGTGGAAAGCACAAACAAAGTAATAGAATCCATTCTCAAAAAAACAGTGAAGGAAAGTAGAAAGGATTGGTCCTACAGGCTCCTTGAAGCACTATGGGCCTACAGAACTACCTGGAGAAATACTACAGGATTCTCTCCCTATGAGTTAGTCTATGGAAAGAGTGTTGTTTTTCCTATGGAATTTGAGATAAAAACCTTAAGGACTGCTTTAGTTGTCAACCTTGATCTAACTGATGCACAGACAGCCAAGTTATAGCAGCTTAATGAACTAGAGGAGAAAAGACTAGATGCCATTCAGCAAACAACCATAATTCAACAGCAAAGATCGCAATGGCATGACAAAAATATCAAGAACAAGCAGTTCCAAAAAGGTAATTGGGCCCTACTGTATGATTCCCGGTTTAAAGAATTTCAAGGAAAACTGCGTACAAGATGGCTTGGCCCTTACGAAATAGACACAGTTTTCCCCAATGGAACAGTAAGGCTCCTCACAATCGATGACTCCAGAACTCCGTTACTTGTAAATGGTCATCGGCTCCGTCTGTACTAGCAACCTATTTCTAAAGAAGATTTTAAAGCCACATGCATGGCAGACGCTCATTTGCTCTTCGTTGAGGGGGTTTCTACCACTAATAACAATTAATTCTTTTAAATTAATTTTTCTTTAGTATTAGATTAGATTAGATTTTAGTTACTAATAATCCCTGTCAAGGAATACCATGCTACAGTCGATTTTTGTAGACCCCCGATCGAAGCACAGCCACTAGGCGAGGACGATCCTACTTCAAAGAGACAAGCCTTCACGATGCTGAAACACCACTGTTCAGCACTGTTGATTTTTCACGATGCTGAAACACCACTGCTCAACACTGTTGACTTTCACGATGCTGAACCACCACTGATCAGCACTTTTGATTTTCCCCGATGCTAAAACACCACTGTTCATCACTTTTCATTCTTCCCAAAACACTACAGTCCTCCATCTCCTCACCATCCTCCATCGACGAAACAACATTGTCCAGCTATTGTTTCGCCTTTTCTTTTCTCTGTTGCCGAAACACCACCGTCAGCGATCCCCCCCTTTTTCCTTCATTACTGAAACACCAAACTCACACCTTTTTCCCTCATCACGGCTCGACAACCTTTTTGACATTCTTTTAATTCCCTCACCATCCTTCATCAACGAAACAATTCCGTCCAGCAATTGTTTCGCCTTTCCCCTTCTGATGCTGAAACACCATTGCTCAGCACTGTTGACTTTTTCTCCTAAAACACCACTGTTGAGCACTTTTTTTTTTCCCACTTCCAAAACACTACAGTCCACCATTTCCTCACCATCCTTCATCGACGAAACAACTCTATCCAGCAATTGTTTCTCCTTTTTCCGTTGCTGAAACACCATTGTCAGCAACCCTTCATCATTTTCTCCGATGTTGAAACACCACCAATCAGCACTCTTGACTTTATTCCGATACTGAAACACCATTCATCAGCAGTTCTTCATCTACAGCAATTGTTTCGTTCTTCTCTGTTGTTGAAACACCAGTTTTTCAGCATCCGCTGTCAACAAGTTGTTACGCCCTTAGATTATAGTTCGTCTTTCGAGTCAGCAAACCTTTGACACAGTTCATCTATTAGATTAGAAGTCTCCGCCACAAAAGGACTACCACGGACAGGCATGATATCTTGTTGGCAGAACGAATCAAACGGTAAGGTGAGGTACGTAAATATTATGTAATTCAGTTAGGCGATAGTTAATGAGAAAGATTTTTAGCCATTATGACCATTCAAGTGCAATTATTACTAATCGCACTTGACGAGAGGGGAAGTACACATCAAATCCGCGATACCATCATTTCATCCGATTTCACCGCCACCATCCCCATTTCACCACCTTTTCACGCATTTAACCACTATTCTTGCATAAGTCGCTCGGAAAACTCACTCTGTGCAGAGCTGATACACAAAATCTCGACGTTGTAACTTACTGAGCTAGTATCCATGGGAGGATCCGTCATACGAAATGAGCCCGCCACCATAGCACTGCTCGAACACTATCCAGTAGCATATCAAATCTTCGAGCAGGCAAGGTGGCTTGATTACTTCTGCAGACTTCAGGGATATAATGAACAGCAAGTCCTACAGTTCGCCCGAAATCTTCAGGAGAACCATTCTATCATCACAGGCATCTGAATATCTGTAACAGAAGAAGACGTAGCAGTGGTCTCAGGCCTCACTAGGGATGGCACTCATACGTTCAGTCGAAAGCATATCATCAGGGATGTCCAGCAGAGCTTCTTCCTGCCTGAGGAAAGAATTGTATTGAAGGGAAGAGGTGTTCAGCTCATCTCACTGCCAACCCCATGGCTGGAGGTTGCCAGATTCATCAAGCACTACCTGACCTGTGAAGGTCGCTATTAGGTAGTCTACCAACACGACTTTCTTCTACTTTCTCATTTAAGGCATAACAGACGGGTCAATCTTCCCTATTATTTGCTGGGTTGTTTGAAGAATATGGCACATTACTGTCGAAAGGCCAAAGATCCAACCCTGTCACTTACCCACCACTGTCTTGTTCAATTACTCATCCACAGGGGTTTTGAACAGCAAAACCGTCCACCCATAAACCCTCAACCAGCTGCTGAAATTCCCCAAGAGCAGCAACCGCAAAACCCCCCAGACTCCCCCGAAGTACCCAATAGCCCACCCACAGAACCAACCAGTCCCCCTATCATACCAAATCCACCGCATACCGCACCAGAGTCCTCCACTCTCGCCCTTCATATTCTCAGTGATGACTCTGAACCAGATAATGTCGCCTGCCCTATCATTCAGGAAAGACCTCCATGAAAACGAAAACAGATTGCCCCCTTTCCACCCTTCTTGCGCAAAAAGCGAACAAGAGCCTCAATGAGGCCACCCTTTATGACCACCACCCTAGATCCCCCACCGATTCGACTGATACCCCGTACACCTCCAACCTCCTCCATCCCGGGATCTTTGCCTATTCCAGCCACGGGCGCTGAAACACAAGAACCAGCTGCCCAGGATACTGTAACACCATCTGTCTCATATAAAGTAGCTAAAACACAAGAACCAGCTACCTACTCAGTGGCTGAAACACAAGAACCAGCCATAGCTGAAACACAAGAAACAGCTACGGCTGAAACACAAGAATCAGCCGCTGATATTGATGTGGAGTTACAGGAACCAGATGCCCAGACATCATTTGTTTCAAATGAAGTGGCTGAAACACAAGAACCAACCACTGACTTCAAAATTGAATCACAGGAAGCAGATGCCCAGACATCATTTGTTTCAAATAAAGTGGCTGAAACACAAGAACCAGCCACCGACACAGAAATTGATATACAGGAATTAGAGACCCCGGGTGCTACGGCTGAGACACAAGAACCATCCGCTAACATTGACATTGAAATGCAGGAATCAAAAGTCGAAGGGGCTGAAACACTACTCTCCTTACACCAAGAAGCCGAAACACAAGCATCAGCTTCCATTTCTGTAGCTTCTCCACAAGAACCAGCTAATGAGGCTATGATTGTAACACAAGAACTAGTCATCTCTAAATCCAAACCAACAATGGATGATGTCTTGGAAGAAAACGAGTTTTTAAAGTCTCAGTTGGAAGCATATCAGCAAGAATTAGCCAGGGAAAAGGAAGCATATGAACAAGAGCTAAATTCGTATACCTTAGCTTGAACAGCAACCTTGCCAACAGAGACTACAGAGAGCTCGTGTAAAGAATATATGTATTGCCAATGTGGAGATATTTACTACCAAGCAGGCTATAAGGTAATTCAGGTCCCAGTACCTGGAGCAGCCCCTATTCCTTCACCTTTTGTAGCCAAGGAAGAACCTGCTGCAACACAAGAACCAGCAGGACCTAGCAAGCTCAAGACTGAACCTGTTGCAACACAAGAACCAGCAGGCCTTCCCAAGCTGAAGACTGAGCCCTCCATTGCAACAAAAGAAGCCCCTACCTTTGCCAACAAGGCTGTATAGACAGTGCTTACGGAGGAATTTACACCTCCCAATCAGATCCATCTCTCCACTTCCAGGGAACAATCTACTCAAACCGTACCTCATCCCACTACTTCCAATGCTGAAACACAGACTCAGTTATGGGATGAACACACAGAAATACAAAAATGGAAGAAAGAATATGCTGAAACTCAAGCCAAAAACTTGCAAGTGCACAAACAAATCTGGATCAATCACACTTTCTCCAACTGGGAAGCTCTAGAGCAGATACGTGAGGAAGCTCGTGATCTTAAGAAGAAGAACAAAGAATTGAAAGGTTGATTGGTCCTGGTCTTTGATTTGGTGCAGAAGCTACTGGCCACAAGGAAGCCCTCTTCCAACTATTCCCTATTCCTGATGGAGAGACTCACATTCTTTCAGATCAAATCCATTCTAGAAGGTAAACCCCATGCAATAATACAATCAGCAGATTTCATCAAAACTTTTGTAGCTGCCTCTAACAGGGATCAGCACCTCCTTTGTGAGGCCTACTTTCATAATGAGGCTATTCCAGAAAATAGGTTGCTAAAGATAAACCCCCTCGTTGGGGACATTCAAATTCGAACATTCACCTCTTTTCTCCTCAATCAAGTTATTTGGAAAGATGACTTTTTGGCTGCCAAACACAATGAAGATAATTGCCTCCTCTGGATTAGACCAGAACCGCAAAGGGCAGCTACCTTTATCTCACAATATTATGAGTTCTTAAAACAACCAGGGGTGACTGAACATGTTCAGCAGCTACAATCAGAAGTGCTCCAGGATTGTGAACACATCATCAGATCCATAGAGATTCCTGCCCTCCAGGCCAATAACCTGTTTTGGCAGCAATCCTCGGAGAAGAGACAACAGCACAATCCTTTTGGTCCTGCCAATTTGGAAGTAGCAATTTCCATGATACCCAACTACATCCAGTGTGTTAGGCATTGTGCTGAAAACTGGATAGGGTACAGGTTTTATTTTCCCATTCTCTGGTTACCAATAGAAAGGTATCAAGTCAGTTATAAGCTACCTAAGAAGGCAGAAACGGCAGCAGGGCAAAGATTGCAGCAGGTGCAAGGGTTCAGAACGCCAACAGACAGTACCTCCCAGAGTTACAGCTTGAGTAACTTACATGATCAGAGTCGGTATCAAGACTCTGATTCAGAGTGAGTTGCCTGAGGACATGCAACACCTTGAGTTGGGGAGGATGTTAGGACCACACTATGTACCTTTTTGCCTATACTTTTTGCCACTATTATACTCTTGATCAACCATATTTAAACTTATACTATCACTTTACCTGATCATTCCAAAGGTAATACAACGTCCCTTCTCATTACTATACGTTTAATCTGTTTTGCATAATATTTTACATCACTCTCATACTTGACCATTGATTAGAAATGCATAAGTGTTCAAAACTACAGATTAGCATCTAAGGCCGTTGCTGAAACACAGAACTGTCACACAGTCCAAGGTTGTTGTTGCTGAAACACAAAACTGATGCTGAAACACAGAGTTGTTGTACAGACCGAGGCCGTAGATGCTGAAACACAGAGTTGTTGTACAGTCTGAGGTCGTAGATGCTGAAACACAGAGCTGTTACACAGTCCAGGGCTGCAGATGCTGAAACACAGAGGAAACCGCCAGGACCGACGATGTTGAAACACAAGGAAGTTGTTACAGTCAGCGGTCAACAAAGCACCAACCGTCGCTCCCACATAAGAATGCCGACACAAGAGCACAATTCATGTGGCTGAACAGCCCGTGAATTGTGATGCTGAAATAGCATCAGCAGCAACGAGAAGAAGTTGTTACACCAGCTGTAACAGCATTACCTCATTCAGCTCCTGTAATAGCATTCGGTTGCACAAGACTAGGACATCCTATGCTGGTTTAGAAAGTAGATCCGACTAAGGATAGGACTGAGATATACATTGTAATTATTGTATCGAAGGGATTCCCTCTTTAATACAGAGGAAATCATCATTCGATAAATCCAAGTTTTTATGTATTGAAGCAACTCCAGAGAAGGGGGACGTATTCTATTTTCCAAATTGTAATGTGATATTTCGACAGATGAATAGAAGACTGTTTTGAGTATCCTTCTCTAGTTTTCTCGTTTCAGGGGAATCTTGTGAGAAGGGAGGGCCCACCTTCTTCACAAGATTCACCCATTAGTTTAGAAGTGTGTTAGTATAGTTTCTGTTTATGATTTGATTTAACTTTTTGCTGAAACACTATTTTTAATGGATTCCTCTTTGCTGAAACACTACTGACTCTGTCTTAGTTTATTGAATGAAATTTGTAATTCTTTTTATCAGCAATCTTGTGTGATGATTTTATGAGGCTAGTCAGAGGCCGAGTTAAGGGTTCCTGCTCAGACAGGAAGGAATCAGAACACCTTGTCTTCTGTAGATTTCATTTAATTCTGCAAGTGTGCTAGCCAAGGATTGGGTTAAGGGTTCCTGCTCAGACAGGAAGGAATCAGAACACCTTGTCTTCTGTAGATTTCATTTAATTCTGCAAGTGTGCTAGCCTGGGATTGGGTTAAAGGTTCCTTCTCAGACAGGAAGGAATCAGAACACCTTGTCTTCTGTAGATTTCATTTAATTCTGCAAGTGTGCTAGCCAGGGATTGGGTTATGGGTTCCTGCTCAGACAGGAAGGAATCAGAACACCTTGTCTTCTGTAGATTTCATTTAATTCTGCAAGTGTGCTAGCCAGGGATTGGGTTAAGGGTTCCTGCTCAGACAGGAAGGAATCAGAACACCTTGTCTTCTGTAGATTTCATTTAATTCTGCAAGTGTGCTAGCCAGGGATTGGGTTAAAGGTTCCTGCTCAGACAGGAAGGAATCAGAACACCTTGTCTTCTGTAGATTTCATTTACTCCTGCAAGTGTGCTAGCCAAGGATTGGGTGAAGGGTTACTACTCAAAAAGGAAGGGATCATACCATCCTGTTCTCGGTAAACTTCAATTTCACAAGTGTGCTAAAACAGAAATAGGGCTTAAGGCTACTTCTTAGAAAGGAAGGAACTAGTCAGCCTTGTTCTCTGTTAGATAGAGTTAATTGTTTTCTGCTTACTGTTTTCATAAAAGAGTGTTAGCACTGAAGTCTTTGTTTGAGAGTAAGGGTCCTATTCTCTGATTGCAGAATAGTTGTTCTTTCCCATTGCAAGTGTTATTATAATGTAATATAGGATTCTTAGATTAATCTTTAAAGATCTGCAATAGGGAAGTTGCTTTCCTGTGATTCAATTCAGAACTTCAGTTTATTCAAGCAAGTGTGATTAATTTAAGTTTCTTTACTACAACACTAAGTTGCTTTTGGAATTGAGCATATATAGTGCGTGGTTATCTTTGAAATAAAAGACTTCCCTGGGTTGATAATTTATGTATCACTTGGTTGTTTGAATCAATTAAGCAATTATAGTGACCAACATTTGTGGTGTCACCTAAATAGATACCTCCTGAAGATAGCAACTGGCCCTGAGGTGTGAAAATCACCCAAGCTACGGAGGCAAGCCTTCGAGTGTACCGGCTAGCATCATCCGCGAACCCAATAAACACTCTTGATTCACTTGACATCTTCCACAGTGAAAAATATAACATCAAAAACGACACGTCCATAAAACCAAAAGACAAAACTAAAAAGTGATAGTACACAGACTATACATATGTTACAAAAAGTCACCTGAGGTGACCTACCTACGAGTAATACTTCTTTAGGTAGAGCCCATTTCTAGGCTCCGCCGAAACATTTCCCTCAAATTCCACCAGATGATAAGCGCCCTTTCTTAGAACCTCTTTTACGATGAAAGGTCTGAACCACATGGGTTTGAACTTGCCTGCCCCTAGGGGATCCTTATCTTGGTCATAGACCAGGACAAGGTTTCCTTCAGAGAAAATCCGAGGACAAACAGACCGATCATACTGACACTTGACTTTTTATTTGTGAGCCTCATTAGACAAGGCCGCATCACGATGTTGTTCATTGAGTTGTTCAAGGTATAGTAATCTCTCTTCAAGTAGTGAAGTGTCTGGAAATAACTATACTTCCAACTTTAAAGATGGGATCTGGCACTCTATGGGCAAGACTGCTTCCAGCCCGTAAACAAGTTGAAAAGGTGAGAAACCGATTGCAGTCTTAACAGACGTTTGGTAAGCCCATAATGTCGAGTATAACATCAAATTCCAATTTGACTTGGTCGAATTGATTGTCCGTTGTAGAATGGTCTTAAGATATTTATTGGCATCTTCCACCTGACCATTCGCTTGTGGGTAGTAGGGTGATGAATGTTCTTGCTGCAACCCAAGCTTTGACGTTAACTCGGTCATCATTTTGTTCTGAAAGTGGCTGCCATGGTCAGTGACAATCTCTCTCGGGACGTCGAACCTTGCTATTATCTGGTTGAACAAAAAGAGAGTTGATGTCTCCCCGTTGTCTTTAAACTTTGCCATAGCTTCGACCCACTTGGTGAAGTAGTCTACTACTACGATGATATAGAGGTGCCCCCTTGCTGAAGGGGGTTTGCATGTAGTGTAATCAATCCCCCATTTAGTGAAGGGACCAACGGTAATAACGAGAAACATGGGAGCAAGGTGTGCCCTCATCTTCGGAGAGAAGATCTGACACGGGTAGCACTTCTTGATTGATTCAACACAGTATTTGATTAATGTCAACCAGAAGTAATCTGCTCGTAGAATTTTTTGGGTTGTTGCCAACCCCGACAGATGACCGCCACATGCTCTAGAGTGGCAATCGTTAATCACGATTTCCACTTCTTCATGCATGAGACATCAGCAAAGGATGTAGTCTACACCTCGATGATACAAAGTGTCCTCGAGTATGAGATAGTTCTTAGCCTGATGGCGTATACGGCGATGCTCATCACGAGAAGCAAAGGCAGGACACTTCAAAGTCTGGAGATAGACAAGCACATCTCCATACCAAGGGTCGGAAGACGCGATCAAAAACATGTCTCCTTTGATAGGCGACTTGTCAGGTACAACATTGCCTGATTCAATCGAAAGTTCCAATATGAGTTCTATGAAGACCATCGACTTTTTGGATTTCGCTGAAACAAACTCCAAGTCGAATTCCTGGAGGATAACTATCCATCTACTAATTTTTCTGTCGATGACTCGTCATGTCAATACGTATTAAAATGGATTCACAATGACAATGACGGTGGTCTTGTGAAACAAAATGTAATGACGGCATTGTTGGACATCATGGACTACTACCAATGCAAGTTTTTAAATGTGGTAATAATTGAGTTCTGGTCCAACTAGGCCTCGACTCAGGTAATAAATCATGTATTCTGAGAGAAAATCATCCTCCTGAACTAAGACCATACCGATGGTCGACTCTGCAGCAGCCAAGTACAATAAGAAATCTTTATTATAATTGGGTGGCCGAAGAAGAGGGGTAGATATGAGGGCACGTTTCAACACTGCGAAAGAGCATTGAGCAGCTTCGTCCCAATGAAAAGGAACGTCCTTCTTCAATAAATGCATAAAACCCTTTGTGATCTCGGCATAGTTCGCGATGAAACACCGTAAAAATTTTGATTTTCCTTGCAAACTTTGAAGCTGAGGGATGGTGCACGGGGGAGGCAATTGAACTATTGCCTCAACCTTTAGAGGATAGACCATGATCCCTATTTTTAAAACTATGAAACCTAGCAGACGACCTGATGTGATGCAAAAATTGTACTCGTTTGGATTTAAGCAGATTCAGTAGTAGCGAAACCATTCAAGGATAAGTCGGAGGTGTGTCGGATGGTCAGCTCTCTTGTGATATCATGACACTAAATCATCAAGATAAGCCTCGACTATGTGTTTGAGGTCGTGTAAAGAAAAAGACATGGCTCGTTGAAATGTATCTCCATCATTTTTCAGACCAAAAGGCATTTTCCGATAAGTGAAAGTACCCCACCGACAAATGAAATTGGTTTTTTGTTGGTCTTTGGGTTTGATCTGTATCTGATTGTATCCCGAAAAACCATCCATGAATGAAAAATCCTTGCAACCTACGCATTCATCGACTATCTGGTCAATAAATGGCATGGGGAAATTATCTTTTGGGCAGGCCTTGTTCACATCACAGAATTCCATACATACGTGAATCATACCTTGTTTCTTATTGTCTGGCACGGGATTTGACACCCATTGAGTCAATTGGACGAGGTAGATGAAACCAGCTTTAAGTAGTTTCTCTACTTTAGCCTTGATAATTGTTGCTTTCCTAGGATTGACCAGACGAAGCTTTTTCCGAAACGGCTTGACATCATGATAATCCGTGATTTCATGTTCAACGATTCTTGGATCAATGCCTAGCATTTCCTTGTACGACCAAGAAAACACGTCGTGGAAATATTTAAATAAATCTATGTAGATTTGAATCTCCTCAGGGGAGCAATCCGCTCCAACGAAGATATTATCCACGACGCCAGGGGTTCTGGATATGTCAATATGTATCATTTCAGCTATTGTTTCCATATTTCCTTTAGTGTAAACTGCATGTGTTTCCAAAGGATTGATAG
This sequence comes from Picea engelmannii, assembly GCA_009831015.1. Taxonomy (NCBI): domain Eukaryota; kingdom Viridiplantae; phylum Streptophyta; class Pinopsida; order Pinales; family Pinaceae; genus Picea; species Picea engelmannii. The sequence continues at coordinate 25,731 of ML814038.1, read as the reverse complement.
GACAATATTTATCTCCATTCATAGCCAGAGTGAATTCACCTACTTCAATTCATATTAAATCTGGGAGGAATTAATATCTATGATGAATATCATCCCAGGGTCTGTCTGGACTATTCATTGCCTCAATAACTGCCTCATCTGAGGGAAAGAATAAGTCTAAAGAATTTGTATCATCAAGGGAACCTTGAGCCCAAATAGGCTCGAGCACCAGATCTAACTCTTGTGCGGGAGTCGGATCGAGGTCGACAAAAGCTCACTAAATTATTGAGTATGCAACTTCTTCCGCAGATAAAGGCATGGCCATGCCATTGTTCTCTGTCCCTTCCATCTTAGTTTATGGGGAAGGAAGATTCCACGGATCGTTAAAGTACATCATGCAAAACGACGAGATTTGAAAGATTTCGGCTCGAGGCTGGTCGAGGTCAGCCGACATGTAATGGACATTTTGGGTCGGAGACGGGTAATCAAAAGTACCCATCAAAGGTGGGCACAAAACAACCCCTACGTTGACGATGTCGGGTTGAGGGTTATCAATCATCAGGACCGTGGAGACTCCCAATGAAGGGTCAAGACGAGAGAAGGATAACTAATCAGTGGTCACAATCCAACCCTTGTGTGGAAACAACAAGACCTGGAACACTGTCGCGACCACTTCTTGCATAGCATAGGTCCAACTCCTTCCTAACAAAATATTGTAGTCGAGAGATGCATCGACCACTTCAACTTCGACGCACACAGTTTTTCCCCCTAACTGCACGGGGAAAGAGGGAATGATCCCATGTGGTCGAAAAGAACGATCATCAAAGGCTGTAATAAGAGTAGGTGACGGAGACAAAATGGGTTGGCCTATGGCCTTCCAACACACCAAAGACATCACGCATGTCGAAGCACCCTCATCCACCACTGTATGAAAAATATTTTGGGTAAACGTTTTCGTGGTGTAAGCCACTACTATCTGAAAATCTATGTGGTAAGGAAGACGAGGTTTTAAGTCGGTCGTATCAAGCATGATCATTCCTGGATTACAAGTCTCAGCAAATCCTAGGGCAGCTAACAGAGCCTTTCTCTGGGAAGGGAAACTCTGGAGGACTTCCAAAGTAGACATCGCACAAGGGGTTTGTGATAAATCCTCCACCACAGAGTAGTTATGGGTGGCCTGTGTGTTTGGATTGTGAGAATATTTCTTGAATGCACCTTTTGGGATGAGTGTCATTGTTTTTCCCAACATCTTCTCAATCTGGAGAGGAATATGTGGGTTTTCGGCTTATTTACACTTCTCAGAGGTGCTTGGATTTCTGTAATCATGTGCTCTAGTTGATATATAGGCATCACCTTTCATCATATACACATCTGTGAATGAAGGATTACTTGAAGATGAAGGGGGTCCTTGACTTCCCCCTTCCACGCTCGAGGAGGCTTGAGTTAGATTTTGCCCGTGTGGAAACAGGTTCGTTAACATGGCAGGCTTTTTTTGTACCAATAAATTTTGGGCCTCCGTAAGCTGAGGAAAACCAATGGGTCGGGTGGTCTTCCTGGAAAAGATTACAAGGATACTTCAACTTCTTCTTTTCAGTGTCTCCCCTGCCAGCATTATTGGTAGGTTTCTTATCCCCCTTACCTTTCTTTCGTTGTTTCTTCTTTCCATCGGGCTATTGGGTGGCCTTTGGGTTTTTCGTTTGCACAGTGTGTACATCTGACTTTTGGGTAGGGGGAACAGTCAAACCGGTGGTCTGGCTAGACGCTATCTGTTGTATCGAAAATTGTTGCAATTGATTTTTCAATGGATCAGCGGGCTTCATTTGTGATGAACTAATAATTCTGTCGGCATGTGTACAGACCTCTCTCTGGTCTTGTCAAGTATTGACCTCGGTGCATCTGGAAAAATTTCGTAAAGTAAACTAGACTGAGAGTAAATCATCTCTAGCTGTTGAGCTCTCATTATCGCATCTTCCTTAGAAAACACCCCAGATGTTGCGACATCTTTAGATAATTGGGGTATTAAATACTTAAGGAACCACTCTAGTCGGAATGTTGGTGGGACTGGCACTTTTATCAAACTCTTTCAACATCTCCATTCTCAAATGTGATCTGAGATATGGTTCACTTTTGTTTGTTCGAAGTTGGCCAGCAATTCAGTGTCGGTGTCGTATCTCATAGGTAATTGGAAATGGTTTAAGAAAGCCATTGCCAATTCTCTGAAGGAAGAGTATCATGAGCAGTCAAGCTCGATGTACCATTTCGCAGCACTCCCTATGAGAGTGCATTGAAACAATCGCAACTGGATGGAGTCGTCTCTCAAAGAGTTGGACGAGCACCATAAGTGGAAGGTAGTCACATGATCGTTGGGATCTTTGTTAGGCTTGGCTTCGAACTTTGGAATGTCCGAAGGAAACTTGGTCAGCATAGGAGGCCAACTCAGATCATGAAAGATGGGGTCGTTTAATAACCTTGTCAAGTCTAACAAGTGCAGGGTTGCCAGAAATGGTAGTTTGGGTTGTGGATTGTAGCGAGGGAAAAAGGAGCTTGGATTTTGACTGGCACCTGGTTGCCAGGAAAAGTTAGGTTTTTGGCCAGGGCTCTGGTAATAACCATGGTCGTGACCAGCATACGGATTTTTCGCTTGTTGAGACATCATCAGCTGGTTCCCGTATTAGGATGTAAAGGGATGGGCTTGTGCCATGCATTCCAAGGATTTTGGGAGGGGTTGCCCCCTGTCGATCTGACGGGCATAGATGTTGGGCCTTGCCCAAGGTTCCACTAGGTATGGAAGGGGTTGCCCCCGATCGACATCCCTGGCAAGGGGACTGGTCCCTGCCATGGATTTCAAGGTCCTTGTGAGGAAGGAATTCCTAATTGTGCCCCCTATGCAGGAATACTACCTTGTACAGGATATGGTTTCCCATAACGGAGGTTTCCCTCGGCCAAAACGAGATCTGACAAGAAAGCATTGTTACCAAATGAGCCGAACAAAGAGAAAGGTGTTGAACCAAATGGCATGTTATAAGGGGGGGGGTGCTTGACTGCCTTCTCCAAACAAGTTTACGTTAGGCCCGACGGAGTGTTGAGGAACACCGTCGAGCGAGGGGGACGAAGGGGGTATATGACCCCTGCAGTAAGGGAAAGCGATAAAGGGAGAGGAAGTTCCCCCCATAGATCCTTGCAGAGGAGCGTTGGAACTCCCTTCCCCCAGACCTAAAGTCTGTATAGTGGAGGAGGAAAGTAAAGTACTCGTACCGAAGTCAGGCATCTTGTATGAGAACGGAGGGCTTGTCACATTCTGAGTAAACGGAGCAGTGATCGCCGCCATAGATGGAATCAGACTGTTTCCCAAGGTAGAAGCAGTTGATACCATAGTGGCCCGGACCGATGACGGTTGGTTAGGAGGTGGAACACCCCCGGTAGTGATAGTCATGAAGTAAATATGAGTATTGTTAGGTTAGGAGGTGGAACACCCATGGTCCATTGTTTCTTGTGACACCCCCTGACGCTCGTAAGGTAGAACCTGTACGACAATGGGCATCGATAGATCAGTGATGGGAGGGTTATAAGGACCAAGAGCTTCTACTTTGAGGTCATAAATGATTGGTTCCTCCATAATCAAATGTTCTCCTCTCGAAGATGGGTTGGGCACAGTTTCTTGTAACCCGGTTATCTCAAAAGACCCTTGTTGGTCTAGTTTTCACCTTAGCAGTGGCGGGGGGGAGGGGGGGGGTTCAAGGTCAACCGGTGGCAGGCCCAAAATCCTTCTCAACCGGTGGAACTCCTGATCCTCCACTATGTGAGAATATCAAAGACACACTAGGTCAATCTATAATCATTTGAAAACCAACACGCACTAGAAAAAGTACCTATGAGATAAAACAAGCAGTCACTAGCTAGTTGGAAGAACAGTTACAACAACCAACACTAGAGAAACTTACCAGTGCAAGTGCAACTCAAATACGAAAGAACCCTCCAGGTAGACTTTTAAAAGCGTGGCCCGATGTCTGTCCTAGGTACCGTGGTATACCCCCGCAGTCACCTGTGTAAGTCACTAGAAAGATAGGCAACTAGGTTGCCAGTGCATAAACACTCACCAGGCGAGTACAGTTAACAGTCAGGTGGACCAGAATGAGCAGGGTATCAAGCCCGAAACCTATCAAGGGTATCGAAAGCAAGTGTTCTGGAAGACGACTGAGGACCTTGAACTGATTTGAGACCCAAAAATATCTATGGAAAATGTGATCAACGAAATCCCAAGATAATCCCTCTATATGCATTCCCCACTACGCTTGGTCCGGCTTTGGAGGGTTTATCTCCATTACCTTTCCTTACGCGACCTCGTGTTTAGCCCCTGTGTTAGAGGGGGGTCCCGAATAGATTTCACGATACTAGACTTTTGACACTCCCTAGCACAGACTCTTATGTTTGTTTTAGCAACCTTGAAGAGTTTTCTCTCCAATCCTAAATCAAGGCTCTAGCCTAGACTAGTTGATGGACCCTACAAACATAAAGTCTAGTTGATTTTAATTAATCATTAATTTTTGTGGTTGTCTTAAGTCAAAGGGAACAAAAAATGAAACTAGTGATGTTTTTTAGAGACGAAAGAGAAGAGCATATACTAAAACTAAAAACAAATTACTTCTTCACAAATTCAAATTTGCACATTCAAACTCTTTAACCAACTTTTCAAACTTTTTTTTCTCTAAGATATTTTAACAAAAAACTCAAAACAAGATTTCACTCGACTACGAGCTACTTATTTTCCTAAGTCAATAGCCAAGAAATTACGAAAACAATATTTTTTCCTGATGATTAATGCAAACAACCAACTACTTAACCAAAACCAAGAAATAAAAGTTTGTTTTTATTGTTTAATGCTTAAGAAAAAAAAAAGGGAAAAATGATGACAAGTAAATACCAATAAAAGACTTCTAGCCTAAGCATAGATCGCAAAGAGTTACTGACAATAACACACAAGATGATTGAAGCAGACTCTCACACTTGTCTAAAAACCCTATTACAAAAAAACAGAGGAAAAAAAATTTAATGAAAAGGAAAGCTATGTTGTAATCAAACCTAAGCTACAGACTGCTATGAAAGAGACCCAGACTATATCAATAAAATCCCTGAGAGGTGTGACTCTTGACAGGGAAGAGGATGACTGCCTCTTCTAAAAAAAAAAATCTCAACAGGTATGCTACTGACAGTTCAACAACCACCATATGTATGCGAGCTGTGAAAATTCAGGGTGTGTGTGCATGCGTGTAGGCCCACTACATGTCGCGTCCACCTCTTCAAATCCTCAAAAAAATGAAAACAAGAAATCAAGCACTGACATGGGAGCACTGGTACTAAGAACCAGAATCCCTTGAAGACACAGAAACTTACTTTGACAGAAAAAGATGCAAGGAAAAATCTAATCTAAGGTTATACCTAGGCTACAGACTGTAACAACAGAGACCAAAACTAGATCCAGAAAACTCCTGAGAAGGATCACTTCTGACAGGGAAGAGGATGACTGCCTCTCTTTAAAAAAAAAAATCTGGACTCAAACACGCTATTGATCCTTCAGCAGCCAGCGTATGTACACGGGTTGTGTGAAGTCAGGGTGTGTGTATACACGTACAGACCTTCTACATACCACGTATGCCTCTATAGCTTACCAAAAACGAAAAAACAGTCAAGCGAAGAAGGCAGGGAGTATTCGTATGCAAGACCAAAATCTCTACTAGCTTAGACTCTTGCAGAAACTCAGAAAAAAGGTGATAAAACCAATTTAAAAAACCCAAAAAGTATCCCCAAAAACCCTAGAGATCTCCCCAGTACGGTCGCCAATTCTTTTGTGGGTGGGAAATCCCGCTACGGACTAGCATTAAGGGTTCTGTAATGCATGCAGGAAATGACCTAAAGTCTCCTACTTCTTACCAAAATCCCAATCATAAACCCCATTATTCATATGCAAATACAAGGTTAAAAAGATCAAGTTACTGTACCTTAGTTTTCATGTTTGATGTCGATCCTTTAATGTTTGGTCGCTCCTTGACTTCAAATATCCTCCCAACGCTGACCTACATCCATAAAGAACTCCATATGCATATGATCTATGAACTAATGGGTTAGAGATTCCATCAAAATATAATCAAATTTAAACATTGAAAACCTCATATGGCGGGATGGGAAAAGTACTTCTTTTTATTAATCTCACAAGAGTAAATTACAATAGTGAGATTGGCCACTGCTCCTCGAATCTGGTCCTAGGCTCCTCTTCAACTGTGCTCCAACTACTTTTGTATATGCGTCTCTTCACACACTAGTTGGAAAAGGTTGGGACAAAGGGAATGTGAAATCGGGTAGAGTTTCTTTACAATTATTTTCCTCCTTTCAAATGGGACCCCTACCCCTTCTTTTATAGGCTAGAAAGGGCTAGGTATTTGGTCAAGTGATCGGCTATGGGTGGTCAAACGGTTTAGGTAACTTACCTAAAACTATGAGTTTCATCTGCAACTTTCCATTTTTCGTGATTTTGTAGGTATACGTGGGTTGTAGTGGGTCAGCTAGCATATACACATGTGCAGTAGTGGAGCAGGGCGTGTGTGCCTTCAAAAAGGGTGTTTTTAAGAAGATTTGTTCAATAGTGGCTTGGCAAAATATGTAAAATGAGATGGCCTGATGCCAGGTAAGCATATCTGGTTCAAATTAGGGTTATAACATCGGGGACATCCACAAGAAACAAAAAGGAGTAGCCTACTTTGATACCACTGATTTGGAATTTATGAGCACAATGAAATGAATATAGATCTATATTATAAACACATAGATACAATGAACATTAAAAGATATATAGTAAAAACTTGGCTTCCATTCAATAAGGAAATATGTTGAAACTATAAAATGCAGATTGAAACAAGCTTGCTAGAATGGTGGTGGCTTATCTCTGAGAAGAGATGTGACAACTACGCTCATTCACAAGAAGATGATGATGTTTACAATGAGGATCTATAGGCCTTTTTAACATGAAGAAAATCCAAAACCCTAACCCCAGAAGATGAAATGCCAAAAGTCATTTGGGCCTCGATGGGGGTAGTTGGTACACCTACTTCCCAAGGGCGTAACGTTTTCATATGATCTTCATTTAGGGTGCACAATAGCTCATTTGAAAGGTATAACTGAGGAATAAATATTTCGTTCATCATAGATGATTCCTTCAGCTATGGTCTGGATGTTGTCGTGCCCAAAAAACATCGTTTAGGGCCTCAAAACGGCCCCAGAAGTTCAGGACCCAAAAAACCATAGAAAAACTACCAAGGTGGAAACCCGTGTTTTGAGCTAGTGGAATAGGCGGGTGTCCATCGATTTATATCTGGATCATGGAAGCAACCCTCATGCCTCCACCTATATTAGCTAACCCAATCTCCATGTTACAACCTGACAAAACTTTTCAAGGAGCTCTAGAATCAAATATGAGAGTAAAAGGAATTTCAAGCTTAATCAGTACTACTAGACACTTTGTTGAAAATAATATAAAGAAAAGAATGTCTCTCTTTTTAGATTTATGGTATTTGGAGAAAAACATTTCTATTCTCAGGCTTAGAATCTAAAACACTAAAAAATATTTGAATGCAGATTTGAAGAATGATGAAGGATTCTTCACAGATGGGGTCTCTATGTTTGTAGTGAAAGTCTTGGCGATGACAGACCATAGAAGAAAACAAGAATATTTTTCCTCCCATAGCCGTATAAAATAATTAAAGTCATTTTGGATTGAAAGAATCAATACATTAAAGGGGTTGTTAAATCAATTAAAATAACTATCATAGGCATACTCAAAGATTATTGGTTTATATGTCATGGGTTCCACTATTGAGGTTTGATATCCAAACGTAATCTCAAATTCAATGATCATGAACAAAGAGAAATTTGAAGAGCAAGTTGAAAATTTGAATAAATCATTGGCCGGAAAGTTTGATAGTATGGTTGATTATACTTATGATGGGATTGTTGAGTATACAAATAAAAATCAGGACATTGAAACTATATTGAAAAATTCATCTATTGACCATAGGTAAATTGAGAGTTAATTGTTAAGTGTCAAAGTAAAGAAAGAAGCATTTTTTTCCCCATTAAGGGAATATATTCAAGAATGGTTAAACAATGTTATAACTAAAATTGTTGAGTTTCCAATGAAAGTGGTTACAACTAGCCACATAACCGCAAAATGCAAAGATATAAAAGGATCATCGAAAATCAAATGAAGGAGAGAGACTCCATCACAGTAAGTCTATACTGATTACGTACCTTATTTCATACAATTATATTTATTCTTTCATTGGAAAAGTATAACCTAATTCTGATAACTTCCTCCTTGTTTTCTTTCCAGATCATGTTGCTCGTGCTCAAATTTGTGTTCTTCTCTTCATCATATTTCTTGTAAATATTTGTATGGCCCACGGGAGCCCCAATCCCATTCCATTAATGTACAAACACCTTTGAATTTCAATTATTGTAACATACATTATCATTTTTTAGAAATACCAGAGAACTAAGTTGGGATCGATTTTGATTGTATTTTATAACTCTGAGTTTTGAGTATAGAATATTTCAAGTCGATCTATCAAAAAAAAATAACTTAATAAATAGTACTCTTTCAAATTTCTCTTGAGCCATTCGACCATTTCTTTTATTTTGAATGTGATCAGAATATTTATTAAACTTTGATGGATGTGAGGATTTTATTAATTTCTATATTGTGTGGTGTTTGAGGTTCCCGGTTCACTTCTCTGGAATTATCCTTATATAAATTTGTATTTTTCAGTATTTTTTACTTTTATTGAGCCATAAAGAGTTGTATTTAGTCATTTGAAAGATTCCTTTATTATTTTGGACCTAACATATTTAAATCAAATAATAATCTAAATAGGAGTACCACCTATTTAAAAATGTAGGGGGATTCATATCCTCGTGAGGTTGCCATTTTGGTCTTGAAAGATTAAAATGTCAACAGGTACATGATTTGGTACATGGTTGAGACACATATCTTGTGATGGTATGTTGGTGATCTTGGTACATGCTTGGTAGAGGCATGTGTTGGTGATATTGGACATCTAGTTGAGATTTTTCCCTTACAAATGATCCATGTGAGAGGATCTGGTTGAGTATCGATGACAGTGGCAGGTTGGATATAGTGACAATGACAAGTTGACAAGTTATAGGTTGATGTGATAGTGGAAGTGACAGTGGTAGTGATTGTGGTAGTGACAGTTGGTCTACACTTATATTTCAGGGTGGAAGGAGGGGAAAGGAAAGGGGGTTGTATCCTCCTTCTGATTGGTTCCAGAGAACTCAAGGAGTTGGAGCTTTCTTCAGGTTGGATCCTGAGAATCATGGGGTTGTATCCTCCTTCTTGTTGGAGACAGAGAATCAGGGAGTTGGAGCTTCCTTTAGGTTGGAGCCTAAGAATCAGGGTGTTGTAGCCTCCTTCTAGTTGGAGCCGGATAATTTAGGGAGTTGCATCTTCCTTCAGGTTGGAGCCTGTAAATAGGGGGTCGTAGCCTCCTTCCAATTGCAGCTGGATTATTGAGAAGTTGGTTATTCCAATGAATGTATTCCTTAATATATAAGAAATCATTATGTGGTTTTCTCCCATTTGATTTTCCACGTAAATTCTGGTGTATTATGTATTTTTTCGTTCCTGAGATTGATTCTAAGGCTCAAATAATACTGGCAGGCATCATGAATGTTTAAAGAGAATGTTTTAAAGAGTTATTTTAATACCTTTAGTTTTACGGGAAATGATCCTTAAATGAAATTAATAATAGGATAGGACTGAGGTTGTATTTCATTGTCTGAGTCACAATTTTAATATCAAATGGAGTGAATGAAACTTACAAAACTGTTAAACAAATCGAGGCATCAATTGCAGATGAATCTCACCTTGTTTGCAGTGGAATAAAAGTAGAGAGTGCACCCTTGAACAAGATATGAAATGCATTAATTCAAATAGCTTGTAGTTTGTGCTTTACTTATAGTAAATACAGAGGAAAAACAACTTACTTGATGAATTGTTGATATAATATGATTACATTAGTTGTGATACTAAATTGTAATCAATCACTTATCAAGTAATTGCATAAGGAAATTCATAGGTATGGAAGTACATGAGAAACACACAACTCAAACTGAACGAAAATTAGAATCTATGTCTGCACTTGTATTAATACTCAAAAAGGAGAGTTTTCCCTATTACATCCGACAAGAAGCAGCCCATGTTGGGCTTGAAGCCCCAGATAGATCTCAAATCTATCTATTTATACAAAAAACATCACAACTCAAAACCGTTGGACTTCATACAATATCTCCTAAAAATAGAATGTAGTTTGAATGAAACAATAGCAGACAAATGTTGTTTGAGCTGGCGTTTTCATATGTCTCTTCATCTTATCACAGACGCACTCATTTTCCTTTGTTCTTTCAATTGGGAACACATGTCCATTGAGGCCACTATAATCATTTGTTTATTGTCCTCGTCATCTGATTCCATTGTTATCTGTTCTTCAGATGTGTTTAGTGGAAAAAGAATATCATTTGAAAATATGAGGGGGAGTGATAATGTGACAGGTAGCTCAGCATTGGATCGTCATGTGGCTAACAGTTATGAGAAAGAGTAACTTCTCATGAATAGATTGACGTGGGGACAAGTGTAGGTGGTGAGGTAAACGAGCTAATTGATGTGGAAGGTTTGATAGGCTGGAGGGTGAACGAGGTACATGATGTGGATGACAGGTGTTTCTCTAGCATCCCTTTACGTTTCTCTATTTTGCGGGGGTGTGAGGGGGTGGTTTGAAGTAACCCTCTTTTCATCCTACAATGCACCTAGTGATGCCACGTACCCCCAAAAGAAAATCGTGGTTTAAATTGCAGGATTGCCCTTTAAAATTAAACCCCATGCAACTTCGCCCCCCGCAATCGCTCTCACCCATTGATCTCCATGATCCATTAAAATCCGAATGTCGATCTTCGCAAAGTGAGATAAGCGCCCAAAGTTAAGCCGATGTCACAACTCTTGGTCATATGTAGAGAAGATAGAGTGAATTTCTTGTAATTATTGTCCGTCGATCTGAGCGTGGGACACATGTCAGACGATTCTCGTATTCCACTATTTCGTACTCCAGGGGGAGGCAAGAAGTGATGAGTAAAGAACTCCCAAAAACCCAAAGCCCATCTAGACCATTGATCGAAGTCGACACATGGCAAGATATCATGTACTTCAGAGACTTAGCACTTCAAATATTTGCACCTCAGAACGCCTGAAGCTTGGAGTTCCGAAGTAAATATTCATCGTTGAAACCAAGAGGACACGCAGAAGGAGATCCTCCACTTCGGGGATAACCAATTTGGAAGAAAGTTGGATGTGTGAAGCGAGAACTCCTCAAGCCTGGAGTTACGAAGTAAATATTCACCATTTAAATCAAAAGGACATGTGGCAGATGATCCTCCACTTCAGGGATAACCACTTCGGAAGAAAGATGGATGTGTGAAGCAATAAATCCCAAAGCCCCGAGTTCAAAGTAAATCTTCATCATTGAAATCAAAAGGACATGCAATAGGAGATCCTGTACTTCAGAGACTTAACACTCCGGAGATTTTGTGCTTCCTTTTATTTCTATTTATCCCCTTCCCTGCTATATTTGGTCCTTTTCTTAGTTTATCCATCTTTCAAATTGATTTATCGTTCCACTAGATTCTGAGGTCGATCTTCCCTGTAACTTTTCGTGGCACAAAAAATTAGCTTGCCCGTAACAAGAAAAAATATAAGCTCTTCTTTGAATAAAAAATGTTAATCGCAATTCAAATCATTAACTTTATCCAATCATACATATCATTAATACTTCTGCGTTCGTGAATTTTGGACACAATTAGGGTATAAATCTCCCGAAGGTCAAATTCACGAAGAAGTTACTCTCCTATTACTCATTTTTATGTTTTACTTTATTATGTTTTAAACCTTAAATTATCCTTAAGTACTTCGGCATTTCGGCGTTCGTGATTTCTCATTGTTTAGACTTGATGGAACACTTGAAGCATGAAGCTCCAAAGCGAACCTGGGCCAAGGAGGCCACCTAGGTGAATGCCCACCTGGGGCGCACACTTCAACCAATTAGGCTCGACCCACTTCACGTTTTTTATGCTATTTAAAAATTCATATGTAAATAAATGGTTCCCTGGGTATATAAGGTGAACCAAGACTAAAATAAAACCTTCTTCTCTTTTCCTGAAGCGATTCGCTCACATGGTTTTTGTTGTTTGAGTTTACTTCACATTTTTTTGCTGCATTTTTCATTTTGGGGGCGTTTTCAAGGTTAGCCAGTGCGCCTTTCTTCATGGCTGCATCATGGCTGCTCTGTTTGACATTCTTGCACACCTAAGAGCAATATTAATCCATTAACTAACCAATCTATCAAGGGAAAATCCATTTTCTCCAAGTTTTCTGAAGAAAACAAGAGGGCACACCAACCTCGGGTTTGCACCCTTGCTGGTGTTCTCATTGTCTGTGAGATACACTGCCGGGGAGGAGATAGTATGTGAGGGCACACGGAGGGGAGACATAAGATTGTGACTGCGAGGGCACACGGAGGGCACTGAGTCAAGGATTCGAGGGCACTGAGTCAAGGATTCGAGGGTAATGAGTCGAGGGAATGAAGGGGATATACACTATAAGGGAACAAAGATAGAGTGCAAGGGCATGGAGATAGACTGTGAGGGCACCAAGAATGGTGAGTACCTCTATTCATTGTAATTTCACCAATCTTTTAACTTCTAGGATTAGTTTATTATATGGTCTTGGATTTATACTTTGTAAGGTATACCAGATATCCTCTTAGTTTTATACCAGATCAATTTCTTTTTTACTTTGCATATCTCTAATAACCATGACATGAGAAAAAAAAAAAATTGGTTGATGGATAGCTTTGAAAACCAAGAAAAATGACATCCTCAATCTAGAGATGAAAATGCATTTCCATAGGATTTCATAATCTCGTTTTCAACAACCAACTATAGAAAACCATTAAAACTTGAAAACTTTGTAAACCCCAATGGAATATAAATTGATTTTATATATAGGTGGTGATACTCTAGTTGTGGCTTTAGGTAGTGTGCATCACTCTGGAAATGGGTAAAATGCTTAACTACTTGT
>ML814037.1:38743-64843 GCA_009831015.1 Picea engelmannii | reverse complement strand
CATTGGGTTTTAGAATCATGGATTTCAGAATATGACAATCCGATAGAGGGGAACCTGATAAGTATTATCCCAAACACATATCTTTGAACACTTCACTTCAAACACATAACTCCGATAAAGGAATATCCCGATAGGTGTTTGGGATTCTATTTTCGAAAGGTCCAAATTAGGTAGGTGAACCAAATTTTTGATAGATATCATTTGATAGCAAACATTCTGATAGGTTCATGGGGTGAATTCCATGGTGTAATCCACGTCAAACAAGACATGTTGGATTGAGTCCAGACCGCGCGGATGTGGTTATGACAAGTAGCGAGTAGTCAAGGTGTAATGGGAGGAAACATCACATGACATGCCATCGTCATGTAGGATGACAGCTCAGCCAAATAAAATATTGACTCTACTCTGACATGTTGACATGGAAATATTAAAGAGGAAAGCTCAATGGAGGAAGCTCAATTGGATTTAGAATCTGATGGTCGGATTGATTAAGAATTCGGTCTAACGAGGTAACCTGATAGCCTGAAGATCCAATGGAGATCATCCAATTGGCTCTTGGGATAGGTCTACGGGAAGAGGTTCAAACAATTCGATGAAGCCTTCCCGCAAAGATGAATCTGATTGGATCACGAGATAAGTTCACAGAGAGATAGGAATCACAACTTGACACCCCAATGGGCTCCGCCCGTGAAAGATATCCTGCAAGGCTTGCAGCTTAAAAACTGCAGACTCGAATTCGATTGGCTCACAAATTTTAAGCTTTGAAAGATTACTAAAATGTAACATTGACATTCTGAAAGGGAGAGACCGCAAAGGTGCTCCCGTAAATTTTGCAGGGTATGAGTTTCAAGGTAGGTAAAAGGTGACCCTTCTAGGCTTGTGGGTAGTAGGGAAAAAGGTTCCATGGGTAAAGTGAATTCAGGAAGAAATGTGAGCAAGATGTATTAGCATCCCGATGGGGAGGGTCTAAATAGGTGAATCTGATAGGATCGTGTCCAATGGTCAAGGTTCCCAATATGGATCGAGGTTCTATATGAGGGTCAACGTTCCAACTATGTATCGAGGTTCTGGAAAAATAACAAAATACAATGAAATTCAAGCCTTGGATAGAAATGAATTAAATAGGAAATTTTGCATGGTGATAAATGCAAATCCAACTGGGATGTGGTAAAGACAATGTTTAATTCTGAATACTGGATTCAATGAGGATCAAGATCTAATTAGAGAGAAGTATTGCCAGGAGGAACAAGGTTGAGGGATCCCCACAGGCATTACAAGGTCGAAGCGGTTAGGTAAATAAATATGGAGTTTTCCATGACACACTTTAGGCTTCGATCTCTTTTCAACAATTAGAGGCAAAGGCCTTGTTCTTTAGCTCCATGTCTTCTATGACCAAATGCACAAGATCTTTTTTTTTGACATTATTTTCTTTGGGACTTGAAACAACATGATTATCTTGTAAAGGAAGTGACTCTATGATCCTGTTATTTTATCCACAAAAAGAATAAACTTTGTTATGCAAGGAAAACGATATTGGATAAAGGATTATAAAATGTCACATTATTTCTTCTTGTCATTAACAATTTACGAAAAAGAGTTGGGTTTGTTCGATAATGAGGAAATTAAAATAACAAATTCCTTAGAAGCATTCATTTATGATCTTGGGATTTTATGAACTAATTTTCTGCCGTTGTAAACAAATGTCTTAAAATATGTACATATCTAATCTCAAACTCTTGGAAAAGATCAAAGATCCTATAATTCTAGTTATGGACTTTAAACTGAAGAATCGTATTAGCATGTGAGAGCTTGAGGATGAGAATGTCATGTTGTTGACATGGATGCCAAAAGGGATGACCATGTCTATACAGAAAAGTTCTTCATTTTTTAAATCTGCCTGCAAATGTTTGCGTAAATCATGTGCCCTTGTTCCAAGGGAAGCCATACTTTGTGATGTTTCCCAGGTCTGAGTAATCAACTCCATTATTTTCTTGATATTCTTCTCCCGATAGCCTCTACATGATGTGAGGAGGCTGGAGGATCCTTTTAACTTGGATGCAGGGGTGGAAGGCATGGTTATTTCTAAAGGACTGGAAAGCAATGACTTAGGAATCTAATCTTCCTCCAATTCCTTGACTCGGTCCTTCAGTCTGGCATTCTCGGCCTCAATGCCTCCAATGGAATCATCAAGAGCATCTTCGGTTGCTCAGTGAAGTCAAGAGATTTGGGACAACCGCATGTTCCTAAGGTTAATCTCTGAACAATATTTCCCTTTCTTATTTCTTACATCTCTCTTTTCAATAATTAAATTTTTAGACTCGCTGTAAAAAACAACGCTCTGGAATACGAAAGATTCATCTTCATAAAAAATTTGGTCTCAGCTATTTCCATTGGGGGACTATGTTGGATTGCGTCCCCAGGCTAATCAACATTGCAGAATACACTATCCAGATCAATCTCAAGTTCCATGTCTTCACTTTCAATTTTGGGCTCTTCCATTTGCCCTACCAAGTTTTTTCTCTTCTTCTTCACGAGAAGCTTGTGAGAACTATCAATTCTAGCGCAAGGAGTTTTGTTATCTCCTCCTCCATTTGAAGAATTTTGGGTTGCTTACTTAGTAAGTTGGGCCATTGGAGAGATGCTCCGGGATGTCATACTCTTGGGAGTGCTAGGCGGGGATTGAACACTCTTCTCTTCAGGGCCTTTTCCCTATTGTTTGTACAATTCAATGGTGCTTTGTAATGTCTCTAGGTCACCGACGTTTGAAGCTGGAGTGTTGTCATCATTGTCTCTGTCTTTGTTCAGGCATGTTCGGATAAAATAAATGTTGAAGCCAACTGCTAGTAAATGTTCTAAAAAAATCCCATTAGGGTCGAATCCTCTTAACCTTTCAACATATCTTAGGTTCAAGTTGTTGAAATGGCCTGCAAATTCGTCAATTTTGTTGACATTCCTCAACACGAAGTCCTTGACTTTCCAAGGTAGAGGAATGAACTATTTTTTTCTCTTCTCATGGAATAAATGCAACCAGTAGTTGTATTGCATTGCTATTTCTATAACAAACATTTTGTCTGTAATGTGACATGGAAGCAAAGTAGGATTTGCCTTGGAGCCAAAAATCATTATCACACTGTAATTCTCCATTTTTTCAAGTTCCCCCTTCCTATCCAAAAACTTGGTTTCCTGGTCAGACATGCGGGGAGCATCCTTTCCTAACAATAAATCTTTGAAAACAGAGACAAAGTCATTAAAAACCTCATAAAAACAATGGGAGGCATTGTGCCTCCATAAGGCCTGGTACTAGAAGGTTATTTGGTCGAATTCACAGTTTACCTTCTTGGACAAAGACAGTTTTGGAAATGGACAACAATGTGCTATCACGAAAACCAAGTAGGATGACATATATAATTTCTTCTCCTCTTTGAATCATGACAATTGGGAACAAATTTCAATGCAAATTAGCGTCCCCCAATAAAAAATGGCTTGTTCCTTGAATCTGAAATAAAAAAATATAAAGAATCATGCGGGAAATACTTGTTGTGGATTCATGTCCCATTATTCTTGTAAACAACTAATCAATTTCCAGGAATGGATTTCTAAATAAACTAACCTGCAAGATTGTGATATCTTTAGAAACTATTGTCGGGTCTTCCAGGAACTTGGGCAAGAGGTCCAACCCGCTATCATGCTTTTTTAGGAACTGCTTGGAGTCTTCTCCTATGAAGGTCAATGTTGGCTCCGAGAATACTAACATCTTACGGAAGACCTGAGGTGACAAAGAAACAAGAGAGTGGTCCCACCATGGAATAATTCTTTGGCCTGAAATATATCTCTCGGCGCACTAAGAGACCACCTCATTACAGTCAAAAACTTCAGGGACACAGCCTGCACAAGCAATTCTAGATGTCCAAATTACTTCATTTTGGGCGGAAGGGGATGAGTGGTAAGAGTATTCCCTTGACCACTGGTAGTTCTGGTCTTCATGCCCGAAGATGTTCACTGTATCTCCATATAACTATTGTCGAGCTGGTGCCATAAGTTTACGAGAACGTCCGTTTTCTCCAAATGATGCTTGAAATGAACAGTTGGATGGGATAATATAACCCTCCGCAAATGTTGGTCCGATGCGTGTGAATGAGATATCTCCTCGAGCCTTTCGCTCATTAATGACAATATCTATGGGTGTTGTATGATGAGTTGTTAGCATTGAATCTTGGTAATTGCATACTTAAAAGTGTGAAGGTGGCGGGTACGACGAAGAACAATTAAGGATTGGAGGTTTCGTGAACTTTCCAACCCGACGATGTGTGGAAGATATTCCACGATGTTTGAAATGAACACTCGGAAGGGATAACATAACCCTCTGCAAATCTTGGTTTAATGCGTATTAATGGGAGATCTCCTTGAGCCTTTTGCTTATTAATGACAATCTTTACGGTTCTTGCATGATGAGCTGTTAGCATTAAAGCTTACTAATTACATATTTAGAAATAAGACTATATATATATATATATAATTTTTTTATAAACACTTATTTATTATAAATAAGACTATGTAATATATATATATATATGTGTGTGTGTGTGTGTGTGTGTGTTTATAAACAATTTTTTATTACAAACAAGTGCGAAGGTGGTGGGGACAGGGAAGAGCAAGTAAGGAATGACCAAGTATGAAAAGAAGTCGGAAGGGATTCAAAATAGAGTTACAAGGTACACTCAGGAGAGGTGAGGGCCCGATGGTCAAATTGCATGTCTCGAAAATTTTGAGTGCAAAACACGTAAAACAGAAGAGGGCATGATGGGGCAGTCCAACGGTCAGTTTGTATATTGAGAAATTTCGGGTGTTGTTTGCAGGTCACAGAATAATGGAAGCGCAATATTGATCCTGCTTGTCCGGGAACCCGCAATCGAAAAAGTGGCTAAGTATGGAATAGGGAAACGGTCAGTCAGACTCGTTTTCGCTAATATATTGTAATTTGTAATAGATATCCTATTACCTGGAAAGATATTTTCTGCATGTTTATGGACAAGTTGTGTAGGGATAGGCAGTGTGACTGTCTCCTCGAGGATTTTACTCATTAATGACAATATTTACGGTTGTTGCATGGTGAGTTGTTAGCATTAAGCCTCAATTATTGCATACTTGGAAAGAAGTGCGAAGGTGGCAGGCATAGGAAACAACGATTAGGAATTGGATATTTCGTGAAGCCGCCAACCTGACGATCCATGAAAGAGATTCCAAGAAATGGCCAAGTATGGAAAGTGGATGGACAAGCTTCAAAATAGGGTGACAAGGGTTCCCTAGAAGATCTGAGGCCCCGACGGTCAAATTGTATGTCTCAGAACTTTTGAGTGAAAAATGTGTAACACGGAAGAGGGGATGATGTGGGAGTGTGGAAGTCAATTTGTATATCGCGGAAGTTTGGGTGTTGTTTGTAGGTCACGTAACAATGGAAGTGAAATCTAGAGCCTGCTTTCCCGGGAATCCACGATAGAAAAAGTGGCTAGGTATGGAATGGGGAAGCGGTCGGTCGGAGTCACGATATAAAAGCATGAGTGAAAATGTGAACCCGTGAGTCTTCCAACTCACGCAGTTAGACATTTGTGGAAAAACGACTAAGTAACCAGAAAGAGAAAGTAGAGGGGAAAAAGAAATGAGAATTTGGTTAAGTATAGAAGAGGGAAAAGAAGGGCTAATATTGTAATAGATATCCCATTACATGGCAAGATCTTTTCTGCATTTTTCTGGACAAGTTGTATAGGGATAGTTAGTGTGACTGTCTCCTCGAGCCTTTTTCTCATTAATGACAATATTTACGGTTGTTGCATGATGAGCTGTTAGAATTAAACCTCAGTTATTTCATACTTGGAAAGAAGTGCGAAGGTGGCGGGCATAAGAAACAACGATTAGTAATTGGATATTTCATGAAGCCGCCAACTCGACGATCCATGAAAGAGATTCCAAGAAATGGCCAAGTATGGAAAGTGGACGAACAAGCTTCAAAATAGGGTGACAAGGGTTCACCAGGAGACCTGAGGCTCTGACGGTCAAATTGTATGTCTCGTAAATTTTGAGTGCAAAATGTGTAACATGGAAGGGGGAATGATGTGGGACTCCGGAAGTCAATTTGTATATCGTGGAAGTATGGGTGCTGTTTGTAGGTCATAGAACTATGGAAGTGAAATCTAGAGACCGCCTGCCCAAGAATTCACGATAAAAAAAGTGGTTATGTATGGAATGGGGAAGCATTCAGAATCATGATATAAAAGCATGAGTGAAAATGTGAACCCGTGAGTCCGCAGAGGGAAATTTTTGTATGCAGGAATTGGTCTCAAACAAGCCCCATTGTTGCAAAACCATCATTTTCTAGTCCAATATTTTATCCACTTACTCATTTTCTATTGTGCTTGTACCATTAAAAATGGTGTGAACATATGCTTTGTTGAAGATTTGTTTTTATTGCAACTTGTGGGAGTAATTGTGTTCTTGATACATTGTTCAATGCCTTGAAATATTATTTTAAGTATTAAACTTCCTGCATGATGAGTTGTTAGCATTAAATCTTAATAATTGCATATCTAGAAATAAACTTACTGTATTGTCAACTTGACCATAAGTATAACGATGACAAACTTGAATTTTAATATTGTGGTTTATTTCATAGCCCGATTTGACTTCATCTACCATATGTCATTTTTTTTTTCAAAATATTCACGAAGAAGAAATTTGGTAATTTCATTAATAAAGTAAAAGTGATCAAATAGAGGCGAGGGGATGGACAACTAATAAAATGTTTCCTTTTGGAGTAAAAGAATCAAGGAAGCGAAAGGGAAATAAGAGATCATTTGCTCAATGAGGTTGAGATGTAAACGAAACTTCTTGGGCGGGGCCCCAACTCTTGCATCGTGAATTAGCATTGCTATGTTCTATCTGCATTATGAATAGAATTGAATGTTGGTTTAAAACTGTCTGAAATTCATTTATGTTTCCATATAAGACTCATGGGATTGACACAATGCATTGTGATATAATTTTTCAATGCTCCATATTAGATCAAATTACTTAAGCCAATACAATATTTAAGAATTATGAGACTATCGAACCATGCAAACAAGAAGAGGTGTTAAATCCAGCAAAGAAGCACCAACAAAGATTCCAAGGCAAATTTTTTAATAGTAAATCTATAAAAAAAAATAGTGAGCAATATATATTTATCCATAGACATTGGACCCGAAGCATTGAACATATTTGTCATAAATACAGGCTCGAGAAGTTACAAAAAAAAAAAAACATGCATACAATTCTGTGTTGTTCATATAGTGCGACAAGATGCAGGAGCCATCGACAAGCTCTTGAACATGCATAGAAAAATAATTACCATGATTTTCTAGGAACTCCTTGTAGTCTTCTCCTCGAAAGGTCAATGTTGGCTGTCGCAATCTCAATATCTCACGAAAGACCTGAGGTGACAAAGAAACAAGAGAGTGCTTCCGCAGTGGAATAATTCTTTGGATTGAAACATGTAAACAACACTCCTGATCCTGACGCTGGAGACCTAGAAACATTGCAAAGCACCACTGAATTGTACAAATAACAGAGAAAAGGCCCCGGTGAGAAGAGTTTCCAATCCTCGACCACCACTACTAAGAGTATGACATCTCGCAACATCACTCCAATGACCCACCCCAGTAATAAAGCAACCCAAAATTCTTCAAACGCAGGAGGATATAAGACCCCTCCTCACGATAAAATTGATAGTTCTCACAAGCTTCCCATGAGGAAGAAGAGAAAAAACGTTGTAGAGCAAGCAGAAGAGCCCAAAACTGAAAGTGAGGACACACCAAGAGACCACATCCTTACAGTCAAAGACTTCAGGGACACACAATGCATGAGCAATTCGAGAGGTCACAATTACTTCATTCTAGGTAGAAGGGGACCAAGAGACCCCCTCCTTACAGGAAAAGACTTCAAGGACACAGGATGCACGAGCAATTCCAGAGGTTCAAATTATTCTATTTTGGGTAGAAGGGGATGAGTAGTAGGAATCTGCCTTGCACCACTGGGAGTTATGGTCCTCAACCCCTAAGATGTTAATTGTATATCCAGAGACCAAGAGAGTGGTCCCACAATTGAATAATTCTTTGGCTTGAAATGTATCTCTATGCGCACCAAGAGATCGTTTCCTTATAGTCAAAGACTTCAGGGACACAGGCTGCACCAGGGACAAATCCAAACCTAATCCAAAACCCTAAAAATGAAAGGAAATGATACATCTCTGAGGGAGAGGACCCCCATCCGAGCTGAGAGAATCAACTCTCGAGCTGCAAAGAGGATATTGTGTTCAACGTCAGTTTATTTTTTGAAAACCCTTCTTTTGGTCTTGTCAGGGCCGCCATCGCCGAGCCGGGAAGTCCCCCCCATTATGGTGGATTTCAATTTGGGTACAGGAGTGGGAACACCATCTACATTTCCATCATCCATCGTCGTATCATCGTCCATCAGATAATCTTCTTCCGGCTCGAAATCGAATGCATCAACCTCTACGTCGGCCATCAACGCAGGGGGGGTTTCCTTAGAATTCTTTGGCTTGAAATATATCTCTCAACGCACCAAGGGACCATCTCCTTCTTTTCTTATTGGCAGAAGTATATGAGTAGTAAGAATATTCCCTTGACCACTGGAACTTCTGGTCATCATGCCCAAAGCTGTTTACTATATCTGGACAGAACTGTTGTCGAAATGCTTTCATAAGTTAAAGAGAATGTACGTTTTCTCCAGATGATGTTTGAAATGAATAATCAGAAGGGATAATATAACCCTCCACAAATATTGGTTTAATGCGTATCAATCGGAGATCTCCTCGAGCCTTTCGTTGATCAATGACAATCTCTACGGTTCGTTCATAATGAGTTGTTACCATTAAATCTTACTAATTGCATACTTAGAAAAAAGTGTGAAGGTGGCAGTGACGATGAAGAGCGATTAAGGATTGGAGATTTCGTGAAGCTTCCAACCAGATGACGTGCGAAAGATATTCCATGATGCTTGAAATGAACACTTAGAAGGGATAATACAACCCTCCACAATTCTTGGTTTAATTCGTATTAATGACAGATCTCCCCCAACCTTTCAGACATTAATGACAATCTTAATGGTTCCTACAGGATGAGCTATTAGCATTAAAGATTAATAATTGGATGTCTAGAAAGAAGTACGAAGGTGGTGGGGATGACGAAGAACGATTAAGCAATGGAAATTTCATGAACTCGCCAACCCATGAAAGAGATTCCAAGAAATGGCCAAGTATGGAAAGCGGTCGACCGGGCTTCAAAATAGGGTCACAAGTTATACTCAGGAGACGTGAGGGCCCGATGGTCAAATTGTATGTATCCAAACTTTTGACTGCAAAATGTGTAGCATGGAATAGGGCACAATGACGGACTTCGACGGTCAATTTGTATGTCACGGAACTTCAAGTGCTATTTGTAGGTCGTGGAACGATGGAAGAGCAATGTTGAGCAAGCCTGGCTGGCAACCGACGATGGAAATAGTGGCTAATTATGGAATGGGGAAGCGGTTGGTCAGACTCGAGATATAAAAGCACGAGACATATTTATAACAAGGCATAATGATGGGCTTCAAAACAGGTTCACAAGTTATACTCAGGAGATGTGAGGGCACGATGGTCAAATTGTATGTCTCCAAAATTTTGACTGCAAAATGTGTAACAAGGAACAAGGCATAATGATGGACTTCAACGATCAATTTGTATATCGCGGAACTTCAGGTGTTGTTTGTAGGTCGCAGAACAATGGAAGCACAATGTTGAGCAAGCCTGGCCGGGAACTGACGATGGAAATAGTGGCCAAGTATGGAATGGGGAACCGGTTGGTCAGACTCGTGATATAAAAGCATGAGACATATTCGGAGAAATGACTAAGTAACCAGAAAGGGAAATTAAAGGAGAAAAAGAAAGGGGAATTTGGTTGTCAATTTGTAGATCAGGAAAGTCTGGGTGATGTTTGCAGGGGATGGAACAATGGAAACACAATGTTGAGCCCACCTACCCGAGAACCTGCGATCCAAAAATTTGTTGAATATGGAACGGGGAAGTGGTTGGTTGGAATCATGATATAAAAGAATCAGTGGAAATCTGAACATGTGAATCTGCCAACCCACACACCTAGACATTTTCCGAAAAATGACTAAGTAACCAGAAAGGGAAAGCAGAGGGAAAAAAGAAAGGGGACGACAATTTTCAGAAGCGAGAATTGGTGTTAACAAAGCCCCATTGATAGTCTTAATATTAACTATGAAGTGCATTAAACATGTGAACATGCTCTTCAATCAAGAAATAGACAAAGTGAGTCATGCTTATACTTTCCATAATGTGTTTGTATAAGAGAAGCATAAAAAAGCTACAAGAAAATCAATTTTAGGATGTTCAAGTAAAATTATTGTACTGTCAACTTCACCATAAGTATAACAATGAAGAATTTTAATTTTAATTTTCTGTGGTTGATATGATAGTTCCATTGGACTTCACATAACATATATCCTTTTATTTCAAAATATTTCTGAAGATGAATTTTGGTAATTTCATCGATCAAGTAAAAGTGCTAAAATGAGCTACATATTACATTTTCTTCATAGAGCTTACATTAACATGAAAAGAAGGTCTTGTATATTCTTTAATATCATAGAAGAACCGCTAAGATCCTGAATGTATCATCCAACCATAATTCATAAATCGGGCCCATGAGAACCTTGAACTATAGCACGAAAGCACATGAACAAAAGTCTGTCAAACACAAGACAACACAAAACCAACAGAGATTGGGCATTGTATCCTAGCTATAACCAAATCCCCAAATGGGCACCAATAAATTTACCGATTACTATTTTACCATGAAGCAATATCACCATGAACATTTTCTTCTAATAGTACTATGTTCTATCATTACCAGTTCTAACAATGCCAAATTTCCAATATTATTGGAAATTCCCGATGGTTCCGTTCAGAGGAGCAAGCCATTTTGACGGTTCAAGGATGGACCTGATTTATTCAAAATTGGATACTTTATATGTGGTTTGTCCTCATGCTTCTCATTATTGGACTAAACAATCTTATGCGCTTCCAGTTCAATTTTCCATGGCACTGCAAAAATCTATTCATATCCTCATTGGGTAGCATGGACAGATACATATGAGATTGTTTCCTTTCCTACCAACGCTTGATATGATTTATTTTTTTTTGGTTTAGCCGATATGTAGTATGGCATTGTCCTCATTTAATGTAAATTTGCTATGGATCCGAAAGTCGCATAACATGTAGACACTGTTTTCCTTTTTCTGTAGGTATACTTCATATGGCAATTCTGGTAATCTAGGAAGCACATCTTGTAACATAGGTTGTCTAATTGTACAATGCATGATTGTGTTGCTGATGGTTCGGATGGCAGCATTGAGACAATGTCTATATATGTAAGGTAATTTTTTACTGCATCGTAGACAATAAATTGTACCATCATTTATGAAAGTAGAGGCAGAAGCAGGAGATTTGCATGTGGCACATATAGGCTCGAAGGGGGTCAAGTACGCATTCACTGCAACCAAAACACCCTCAACCTAGGCACATGAGCATAGTAGTTAATATATTGAACAATATAATATACAACTGCACAACAAAAAAAAGATGCATAAAATTGGTCAAGGCAATTTTTATGAGCAAAGTGTGGATGGAATTGTAGATGTATACGCACAACAATTGTCGAGCTAGTTAGTTTCTTGAGATCCTGTACTATGCTTGTTCACAATTCTGTTACAAATGTTGCTTGGGTTGTGCAAAAAATCCTTTCTTTAACATCTCTTTTCTTTGTTATATTTTTGAAGAGCATAAGTGGAAATTGCCCTTTATGAAATTGTTGTTCCATCTAGGAAAACAAATTTGAATAGGTGTCGAACAATTGCAGCTGCAACATGGAACATTATAATCATTGTGTAACATAACTGAGATATATGAACATGTGAAAGTAAAGGAAAAAAATGGATAAGGAGAATGGTACCAGTGCCTTGTCGTTGTCTGACTCTCCATCTTTTATATGGAAAATGTGTTGCGAGCCAAGTTTTCTCGCGAGTGTGACAAATGCACCAATGGTTTTGATTGGGTAAGTGTCATTTCTATATGCAAGTTGGATGATTGTTGTGTCTGGTATGAAAAAATATTCTGAACAATTCACTGGAAATTTTACACAATACTTGTTTCGTTGAGCGATATAATCCAATCACAATCACCACGATCATATACTGTTTTCGGCAATATATTAAAATTTGTAATGGATATCCCATTACATGGAAAGATCTTTTTTGCATGTTTCTGGACAAGTTGTGTAGGGATAGTCAGTGTGACTGTCATCATGGCTTCATTGTCTGTCATGTCAACACACACAATGTATCTAGTTTTGTTTTCCATGTCCAAGTAGGTGCTATACATGACCATTATGTCCCCGAAGAACACTTGACTAGTTCGGCGGCTGTTCAAGACTTCTATGGATAGTATATTGGGTGTTATAAGTTTAGACCTGGTGACATTTTTTGAACAGGAAAAGTAATGTGAATGGTAGTCTGCATTATTATTTTTTAATTTATTTTAGCATAAATGTACAAGTAGACACACAACTTGAATGAAGTATGCAAGCCAGGGTTTTGTAACCAGATCTCCTAGTCTGCGAAACTTGCATTATGTTCGGTGTTTCACTTGCGCTCGTCGATACTTCTTGTGAACTCCAAAGTATGTGTTGCAGATGACATCATCATATTTATCATGGCATAGATGAATAAATAGATCAGGATATTTGTTTGGTAAACATATCAAGAGCACAATGTATGAATCTTTATCTTTGGCCTTGTCATTCTTTTGATGTTTATGATGATTGATTGCTCATTCCCATGTCACTAGTTCAACTTTTTCTGATGCAAGCATGTGTACATGAACATTAGAAGGACTAAATAAGCATATGCATTCTATATTTTCCATAATTGTTATGAATGTCACATACATGCTCGAAGGAGATGGAATATGAAATAGGGTGTCAAGGGATACTCATGAAGCATGAGGACTCGACAGTCAAATCGTATGCCTCAGAAATTTTGACGGCTAAAATGTGTAACACGAAACATGGCATGATGGGGGAGTCCGGTGACCAATCTGTATATCGCGGAACCCCCGAAGCTAGAGGTGCAATTTTGAGCTCGCCAACTCGGGAACTCGCGATCAAAAAAGTGGCTAAGTATAGAATGAGGAATTCGTGGGTCAGACTCCTAATATAGAAGCATGAGTATAAATCTGAACCCGTGAGTCCGCCAACCTGTGCACCTATACATTTTCAGAAAAAAAAATGACTAAGAAAAGCAACCAGAAAGTGAAAGTAGAGGGGAAAAACTAAGGGGAATTCGATTAAGTATAGAAGAGGGGGAAAAAATGGATAATAGAGAGTGGGAAAATAGAAATGGGGAGGGCAATGTTTGGAAGCGGGTAGTCTCAACAAAGGCCCATTGTTGCAAAATCATCGTTTTCTAGTCCAATATTTTATCCACCTACTCGTTTTGTGTGTTTGATTTACTATGACAATTGGTATACCTTTTCGAAGATTGTACTTCATATTCCTCTACTGTGGCATATAAGATTTCATCGTCTTTTCCAACTAATCCGTTTCTTTCAATGTAGCAATGCAGAAAATACAATGGACATGCAGATAAGTTGGTATGCAGAAACACATGTAAAAAAACAAATACAGTTCTATTTATTTCAATGTAGTAGCATAGAGAATACAATTGACATGAAGATAAGTTATTATGTAGGAAGATACATAGYATCTACATACAATAAACTAGGTGCAAAGCGGTAGAACCAATATACAGACAATAAATGAAATACAAAAMAATGGAATATGAAATAAGATTAGAAGCATGCACCTTTGTATCTCATCTTYTACATTTGTGGTGAAGAGTCCTTCGTCTTCTCCAATTATTCTGTTTGTTTCAATGTGGGAACACACAAAATACAATGAACATGAATGTAAGCTGGTATGCAAGGGAAAACAAGTAATATGTACATACAATAAATAAGAATCAAAGGAATAGAATAAAAGAGAGTTAGAAGCATGAACCTTTGTTTTTCTTGATCCATGGTTGTGATTATATAGAATTTTTCTTGGCCAAAATATATTACAAGCCAGAAAATATTAAGAAGTTGGATGGTCGTAGCTGAATGATTTGGTTTTGTGCAACAAAGTATCCAGATATGATTTGAGACATGGAAACATAATTTTGTAATATCTTTGATGTATATTTCATAATTCAAGTACAAGACAAATTGTATCGTGGTTAGACCAGTCTGTGTATAAGATAAAGATGATGTATTTCGATATGGACACACTTCACCATATATGGTCAATAAGTGTGTTTTGTACATGTTTTATCTTAACCAAAAAAATACGAACATTGTAATTGCACATGTAGTTTTCCAATTGTTTTGTTATGGCACTATTTTGTAGCATGTCAACACTGAAGTATCCTAGAATGATAATGGTTTCGTTCAGATGTAAATGGTGTGATGTATTTGAGAAAACATTCATTATGTTAGCAGTGTTGCATGCAAAGCGACATAGAGATTGAATATTGCAATTTGCAATCCACAAAATACCACTCTTGCTAGCACCATCTCAACATCTTTTTCTTCTACAAGAACATTTTTCAAAGGCATGTAGGTATGGTTCAGAGTTTGGAGAAAAAATTGGAGCAAAATTTAAGAGCAGGAGGGAAAGATAAGCCAATTTTGTGCAATTTTGTTGCAGCCTAGGCACCGTTGTACCATACCTATCCCTTCTACACCTACCTACAGTTTTCTTCTACAATAACATCTTGCAAAGGCGACAAGCTTGACATCGTATTTTTCATGCGAAAAACACGGGTTCGATTCCCATACGAGATAGGCAGGTACGGGATAGGCGCTAGATTTCCACTTTGTCACACATGACAAAGGAATGGGATTTGCAATGCCATAAAAATGACAGTCAGAGTTGTGCACACGACATTGGCATGGACATGGTGCAAAGCCTCGGGAAAAAATGGGAGGAAAATTTAAGAGCAGGAGAAAAAGATATGCCAACCTCTATGGAAAGTTTGCAGGATAAGAAGGACGAATACATAATTAAACATTCTTACTTGCAAAATGAAAACAACGAATAGTAAACAATGAATATTAATGAAAGCATGCTATCGAAACTTACTCATTAATGATGAACGACAAAACCACAGGTCCAGTTGCGGGTGCAGGAATTCAACACTCCAAAGTGAAAAAAACAACTCCAACTGTCGGTGCAGGACCCCAACCTTGCAAAGTCAAAGAAAACAAAAACAAGAAGCAAGCAACAAACCAGTGAGCAAGCACCAACAGGTCCAACTGCAGGTGCAGGACCTCAAACTTGCAAAGTTGAACCAAACAAAAACAAGCAGCAATTGACGAACCAACGAACCAGTGAACAAGCAACAACCAATAAACCATTAAACAATATATGTATCTTCAATGATGACCAAATTGCATTCGAAGCATAGAAGAAATATGAAACATATGATGACCATGCGAGTGTAAATACTTAAACATTCTTACTTGCAAACTGCAAACAATAAACAACAAAAAATGAATACGAATGAAACTATGGTATCGAAACTTACTCGGCAACGATGAACGACATAAGCACATGTTGAATTGCGGGTGCAGGACTTGAACCCCGTAAAGTGAAAAAAACAGCTTCAACTGTGAGTGCAGGACCCCAACCTTGCAAAGTTGAAGCAAACAAAAGCAAGCAACAAGCACCAACAGGTCCAACTACAGGTGCAGGACCTCAACCTTGCAAAGTTGAACCAAACAACAACAAGCAACAATCGACGAACCAACGAACCAATGAACAAGAAGCAACCAGTGAACTAGTAAACAATATATGTATCTTCAATGATGACTAAATTTCATTCCAAGCATAGAAGAAGTATGAAACATGTGATGGCTATACGAGTGGCGGTGGACAACAATATTGTTCAAATTCACTGCAACATTGTATGGAAAAATTCGAGGAAAATTGTATTGTGAGAAGCCTATTTAAGTAAACATTTAAGGTTGTCAGGCATGTTTAAGGGCCTCACGCTATGCAAACATTTAAGCTATCAGGCTTGTTTAAGGGCCTCGCTCTATGTAAACATTTAAGTTGCTAGGCCTATTCAAGTACCTCAAAAAGAGTGTCAATGCTCAAAACTTTCGGTATGTAAACATTTCAATACAAATAGAAATAATAAAAACATTGAAAAAGAGCGTCGATGCTCAGAACTTTCGGTATGTAAACATTTCATAAAAAAATAAAAAAATAAAAAAGAGCGTCCATGCTCAAAACTTTGGATATCTAAACATTTACAACATTGGGAATAGTGAAGTTGGAAATAAGACTTCGAATCTAATCTCCAATGAGATGATGTCATATAAGGCTTTTTTTATTATACAAAAAATAATGTTTTTAGTTATATAGTTCGAACAATAGAAATGATGCGAAAATTTATAATCAAAAGACATATTAAGATAAAGTCGACGAATTATCAGTCGCTATAGTCCCTCTATTCCTTTGATGGAGACTAATAACAACCATGTTGAACAACTAGTTTACATTATAGAGCTTTACAGAGCTTGACAAGTAGAGATGTGTGTTAACAATTAATGGTGAACCTTAAGCGCCCCTATGATTTTAGTGTACAATTGGAAATTTTATTCATTCGACTTTTGTTATGATACTTAGATGTAAATTTCATAGTTGCACCTATAACAATCATAATGTTTTATACGTGTTTAAGATTCACACCAACTAATCACGCACACCATAAATGCCAAATTCTTTTATTGGAGACATGTTAATCTCCTCCTTGAGACTTAATCACATAGTTGTCCCATCTTTTCGTTAGATATCTAAAAATACACTCTATCCAAAGAAAGAACCTTGTAAATCACTTTGAAGGCGAATTAAATTCACCTAACCATTTAAACATGTCAACTGCCCAACCTCTCAAGATGTCCAACAAAGTATTCGACATATATGAGCCAACTAAACATTAAACGAATTGTTTTTTTAATTGCTTTTGGTTAGTTAATAAACTACATTTTGTGTTGAGGTGTTTTGGGTGAATCAGTCTCACCATAAGTAAAATTGCCTTTCATATGTGGAGTGCAAATATAGGTAAGTTTACTACATGTATTTAATTGTTTGATAATTGTTTATGGCATAATTTATTATTTAATATTTTAATAATAGTTAAAAACATATATATATTTTTAAAGTTATAAACTTAATAGTATATTTAATTAAGTTTTGATTTCAAAATATTTAATTCTTATTATTATTTATATTTCAATATTTATATTTCAAGTGATTTTAAATTTATTATTAAATTTTGATTTCAAAATATTTTATTCTTATTATTATTTATATTTATATTTCAAGTGATTTTAAATTTATTATTATTATTATTTATAGTGGGAATAACCTCTAAGAGTAACAATTGTCATCATGACATTGTCATAAAAGAAAGTAGTTAAAACTCAATGCAATTGCCTCATTTTCACATTACCAAATAGATTTGTTAATGGATAATCAAGATATTTTTTTTTATATTAATATCTAATATTAAGATGTGAGCAATATCAACAAATAACCTTTAGAGAAGAAACATTTTATATTAACATCTAATCTCAAGAGGTGAGTGGTGGCACTATTAACGTCTAATCTCATGAGGTGAGCAGTGAGGCTAATAACATCTAATCTCAAGAGGTGAGCGATGGCACTAATGACTACTTTGGAGGTGGAGAGGGCCTAATGAAAATGGTGTTAAATTATAAAAAAAGTGCTAGAACAAAGAATGTGTTTTCCATACCATTGTTATATATATATATCATTGAAAAAAATATTCTATATTTTCCATAAAGGAATATACATGTTTCGGTCCAAACCATTGGCTTTTTTTAGGCCTGCATCATAATCTTACAAAACAAACAATAACCTAAGAGCTTTAAGAACCCATGCCTATATCCTTCCCTATAACAAAATCCCCATCTTTACATATCCTTTCTTTCAACATACATATACAATTTTTTTTACAAGACATAATTCATCGTGAATGTATCTTTAGAGATAGAACTGCATTGCTTCTATCTCTTCTCCTTCGATATATTCATATAATCCAAATGATCCCACTGGTAGAGCAAGAGCTTCTTTGGATAACTCATCAGCCTTGAAATTCATCTTAAGAAGGATGTGGTGAAAAGACAACCATTCAAAGGATTGGAAAGCAAGTTTGATATCTCTCATGATTGAGGCCAATTTGATGTCCTAAGCCGCATTTTTTTGTCTTTCCCAATCTATGAATATCTTGGAATCAACCATAACTTGGATATTCCTTATATCCTTTTTTTTTCGCCTCTAGTAATGTCCACAGAGCTATGCAATTCACTATGTTGTTTGAACCTGTTCCAAATGCTCCCATCAGTAGAACAAGAGCATCTTTGAATAACTCATCAACCTTGACATTCAACTCAAAAAGGATGTGGTGAAAAGACAACCATTCAAAGGATTGGAAAGCGAGTTTGATATCTCTCATGATTGAGGCCAACCTGATGTACTAAGCCACATTTTTCTGTCTTTCCCAATCTATGAATAGATTGGAATCACCCATAACTTGGAGCTTCCTTATATCCTTTTTCTTTGTTCCCTTTAGTAATGTCCACAGAGCTATGAAATCCACTCTGTTGTTTGAACTTGTTCCAAGTGCATACCTCATAAACAAGTAATGGTTGTGATTGATATAGAGCACAACACCAACTTCACACATAGGGGGATTCCACTAGCTTGCCCTATCGAGGTATCCCCATGGAATTTCATAGTCAATTGTTGGAAGAACAAGGATCCATGGGTTTTTTACTTTCAGATCTTCCTTGAGTTCTGCAACCTGGTAGAGTGTGATAACAAACGTAATTTCTGGAGGCACAAACTTGTCCTTGAATGTGAAACTGTCGCATTCCCACCAAATGTTAGAAATAAAAATGATCGGTAGGCATGCATAGAGTTTGACAGACCTGTCTTGGATCCACTCTTTAAAGAATTCTTCCAAATTGTCTTTATTCCAGTTTGAGTTGGCATTCAAATTCTCCTTGACCATCTTCATTACCTGGACTGCATAAGGACATGAAATAAATAAGTGAGCAATGAGTTATGAGTTTTCTTTACAGAATGAACATTGATTAGGCCCACACTAGCCTCTTTTGATACCATTATCCCAAGTAAGTAATTTATTGTTGAGCACTAGCCATAAGGAGATTTTACACCTGGGAGAGGTACTAAGTTTCCAAATTGGACCCCACTACCACTTTTTGGATCCTTCAAACATTTCTTCATGCCAAGCTTTGTAGCCTAGATTAGTAGTGAAGGATCCATCCTTGTGGTTTTTCGACCAACACAGAGAGTCATCAATCTCTTCTTCTAGAATAATAAAATTTTCGCACAAATTTCTGAAAAAATTATTCCATTCTTCAGCTATATCGTCTGTAAATCATAGGGATGCAACTAAAAACCATATGTTTCGGCCTCTAGGCTGGGGTTTTCTCACTCACTTGTGCATTGCTGAAGAGATAAATGTTGTGGTCCCTTAGGTTCTGGATCAGGGGATCAAAAGGTTTGAAAGCACTTTATGCTCCCAGTCAAAGATCTTCCCCAATGTGGATGTTTCTCTCATTCCCAACTTTCCAAACAGTCCAACCACCCACCAACAAAAAATCCTCTAACAATGATTTCCACAACATGGAGCCTTTCCTTAATTTTTTGGGGGAATGAAACCAATCAACTATGGACATGTTAGCATAGTACTTGGAGTTCATAATCCAGGCCCAGAGTGAGTTTCCTTGTGTAAGCCTCCAAATATTTATCCCAACCAAGGCACATGCGAAGGAATGTATTTCTTTAAGCCCCCATCCCCCATATTCTTTTGGGGCCGTGATCAAAGACCATTTGGCCAGACAAATTCCACCCAATTTCTTCTTCCCATACCATAGATATTGAAAAATTAGTTTTCGAATCTTTGTTAGGATCCCTTTAGGTATGGCTACGATGGAGTTCTGGTATACTAGAATTCTTTCCAACACCACTTTGAGGATGACAAACCTTCCTCCTCTGAAAATAATCCTATTTACCCAGATCGAAATCCTTTCTTCTATCTTATCGTTAAGCCAATCCCAATCCTTATATCTGTAACAGTGAGGCTTAAGACAAAAACCAAGATACTTGAAGGCCTCATCCAAGTTTTTCCTAGGGGTTGGGAAAATGGTCTGGATAAAGTTATCTTCAAACTCCGAGCAATTATTGAGGATTGGACATGACTTTTCCAAATTGATATCCATCCCTGCTGCCGTGCAATATAAATCTAGAATCTTTTTAAGAGTCGAAAGTTCTCTTGGGGAACCATTGATACTAGATAAAATATCATCGACGAATATTAAGCGAGAGACCACCTCTCTGTCTAAAAATGTACTCCTTTCAAGTCACCATTGAATTGGATTCCTTCACCATCTTGCTTAAAGATTTGACTATAATAAAAAGGAGGAAGGGGGACAGGGGGAACCCCTTCCTTATACCCCTCGTAGAAGTGAAAAATCGGGAGGAGGCTCCATTGATTAAGACTGCAAATGATGCATTTTGAAGACATCCCATAATACAATTTACCATGTTTAAATTCATACCCATATGAAGAAGGGCCAACTGAAGGAACGTCCAATTCACCCTGTCATAGGCTTTAGACAGATTTAATTTCAGGATTGTCGCCTTCAAGTTCTTCTTTTTTACTAAGTGAAAAAACTCTTGAGCTAATGCTACCACATCATGTATTTTCCTATTCTGAAGGAAGTTGAACTGTTCCTCTCCTATGATTTCTCTTAGTAAAGGATTCAAGCATTTTGAAATCATTTTGGTTATTGTCTTACAAATCACATTACAATAGGATATGGGCCTATAATCCTCAAAAGTTTCACCATCTTTTTTTTTGGGAATTAGGAAAAGAAAAGTAGAGTTGAGGGAGCCAATCATCTTATCGTTCCTTTGGGATTCCTTTACAATGAGTAACAAATATTCCTTAATCAAATCGTAAAAACACTTGACGAACTACACTGTGAACCTGTCCCAACTCAAACTCTTTCCATTTTGCATGGAAGTGAGGGATTATTGAATTTATGCCTCCGACACCTCTTCTTCCATAGCCCGATTCATTTTGTCCCAAAATACCACTGTAAATTTTGATACAACTTCCAGGATTTCCTGAATGGGACAACCTTCGAGATATTTAAAGAGATTTTCAAAAAATATTGCCCCCACTTCGGCCTTTTCTTGAAAATAGCTAACAATTCTCCTTGCTTCATTCTTAATATTCCATATGGTATTGAGGTTTCTTCGAAATTTGACATACTAGTGAAAAAACTTAGTATTATTGTCTCTCGCTTCTAACCATAACACCCTGCTTTTCAGATGCCACGTTTGTTCCTCTTTCTCCAACCAAACTAATTTGCGAGCCTCTATATCTTTTAGCTCCTCTATCTAACTTTGACAAATGGAGCCTTCATCAATCATTTTGAAGAGTGAGGACAACCTTTATTCAATCACTCTTACTTCTCTTTGGCTACACACCTTATAGATTGGAAACCATTGTTTAATGGTACTTTTTATCCTATCCAGATCTACCACAAATTGGGTGATCATTGTTTCAGGTGGCAACTGATCTAATATTTTCCACAAGGAATAAACCAAATTCTTGAATCCCTCTTCGACCAACCAAAATTTGTTAATCTTCATAGGCATTGTTGGTGCTTCTGTACCAAATTTCCATTGGAGTATGATTGGACGATGATATGAAATTCCTCCTTTGACTGAGGATTCGATGAGAATTCCAGTCTCCATGAATCCCTTCGAGATCAAAAACCTATCTAAACGTTTTGCAATTGCATCTTTCCCAGTTCTAAAATTGCACCAAGTACGAGACAACTTGACCGACTTCGCATCTATCAAATGAAGGTCCTCCAGTAGGGAAAGAAAGAAACCCATTTGACTGTCCACCTTTGGGTTTTCACCCCACACCTCTCACAAAGAGAGGGTAAAATTCAAATCCCCCCCTACAATGGAGAGAGGGTCATTGAAAGCATCTGCATATTTCAAATCTTCCCAATATGGGACCTTGTCAGTATAAGCTCCATAGACATTTACTAATGAGAAAGAAAAATCACTATCTTTGAACTTCAATTTGAATGAGGTTGCTGAACAAAAGGAGGAAGAGGAAAGAGATTTAAAAATAGGACTCCATCCTGTTGAAATGCCCCTTGACATCCCATCGACGTCTAAAGTACATAAAGATGAATTCTTCAGCCAGGGCCCAAGGGTTTCCTTGGATTTTTCTCATGTGCACATTGTCTCCTGAACCATTATGACATTTGACTTGAGGTTTAGGAGCATCCTCTTGAGGGACCCTAACCCCTCTTTCATTGAAAGAAAGAATAATCATTGAGAGGATAGGTTCAGGGCACTCCCTTCTCTAAGGGCCATTGTAATGGGAACTTGTCTTTCCTTTTTGATTTCTGCTATGACCTTTTCTTGGGCCTTGAGAAGGTGGGATTTCTTGGCCACTAGATTAGACTCAGGAGTGTCCAATGTTAGCCCCCCCCTGGACGATGAAATTTCCTTTGAATGGCCTATATATTGAAGAGCATAATGTTTCATAGGAGGGGCATGAGTTGCCTTTGGACTAGGGAGAGAAGTATTCTCTGAGAATTTCTTTGGAGAAGAGCCTCCCCCTTTAAGGATTTGAGATGAAGCGGGGGAGAGAGAGGGCATATGGGGGAAGCTTTATTTCATTTGGGGAAAGGAGGGATGGGAATAGGAACTAATAGGGGGAGAGGGGAGGGATAGCGTTGGAAACCGTCATATGGAGGACTGAGTCCATAGGATTTGCCTGGAGCTCAGAGGGTGCTGAGGGGGGGACCTCCCCTCCTACATCTTCTTCCTCCATGATACAAGGTGGGGCCAAGAGGGAAAGGGTATGACACCGCTTGCAKAGGGAGACACACATTCACTGTTAACAAGAAAATGAGAAGAGACATGACAAGAAGGATCCATAATTTTACYTGACGRGAAGTCRAGTTGGGTCTCCTCCTTAGGTGCTTGTCCTTGAGAGTTTGCTTGACCATGGTTGAGGGATAACTMTGAGMTTTTAACGTYGACCAATGTAGCAACTTCTTTGACTCTACTTCTACCCACTGCTAATTTTATCTTCCAAACTTTTGTATAATTTTGGATCAATGGAGAGGCACGACCACAATGAGAGTGAATGTGACCGATTTCGTGACAACCGTGGCATCAAAAGGGTAACTTCTAGTAGTCAAGCCTTCGATGCTATAAATTTTCTCCATAGGTTAAATCCACATTCCCCACTAGGCCCTGCAGAACATCCACCCCTATTTGAATCCATGCCCAATGGCAGTCCGCCTTCGAGGCCCAGTTGGGTTCAAGTTTGACAAAGGTGCCACGATTATTCCCTATGGATTGCAAAGCTTCTCTTGACCAAAATCCCAAATGTAAATTTGGTAAGATGGAACATACTCACATCAGAACCACCAATTGTCTTAGAGGATCAAAATCCACCATCCATTTCTTGAGTACCAGGCCTAAGGTTCTCCATGTCCATTCTATTTCCAACAATGCTCTACAGTCATCCTAAGATCACAACATAAAATATTTCCACCCTCTGGCAAGAGCATGAGCCTCCCCGAGAAATGGCTTCCATTTAGATACATCCAACGGATTAGGGCTACTTTGTTGACCGATTTTCCACTAAAACAACTGACTAAGGTTCGACCAACATATCAAGTTACCTCCACCACAAAGATATCTTTTCCCACAACCATTTGAACATAGCCCTTCCTCTCTCTTATGCAATTTGAGTGTTTCCTTGAGCAGGCCACTCTAGTGTTCGAATCCCCCCCATATCCTTTCTCCTTTTTTGAAGTTCCAGTGCTCTGTCTTTTGCTTCCAAGATAGACTTGGAAACAAAGTCTTGAGTAAAATCCCCCCTGTCTTCAATGAGTGGATTAAAACTCTAGCTATCTGCCAATTATGTTTGTGATGCATTGAATTGTTTACCATGTGGGATACCACTTGATCCAAGGCCATTAATCCTCCTACCTTCACTTCGGTTACAAATCTATCCTACGTGAAGATCCAACCCCTTCACCCCAACGTTCAACTTCTCTGGATTCCTGTAGGGAGTATATCCTAACCGTTTCCGCCTGCCGAGGAATTCCTCAAGCATGTAAAATTCTCTTTTTGGAGCTGAACTGAGGTCATAGTCGACCTCGATATCCTCCCTTGTATCCATCTGTTCAAAACCAATACTAAAACATGGATATGGGAACCTAGGTGTCAGGCGTAAGTCAGGGAACTGACAACTTGTTCACTGAAAAAGAAATATCTTGGACCAAAAATGTGCCTGAGGAAACCACCTTTTCTAGAGGCGAGGCCTATTTCCTTTGCTCTTGGGCCTACGGACCAATTTCCATAGTGACAAAACCAACCACATATCCTTCTTCACACACACACACACAATGTTAAATGTGTAAGGACATATACTTAGAAAGTTGCATATGGAAGACTCCCATTGTCTGCATATACCACATGTTTCCAAAAAATGTCAATTAAGTGTCATGGTCCAATTTCCCTGTGATACATGTCTTTTTAAAGTACAAACACTCAAATTGACGTGTTGACCTTAATCTTTCATCAAATCCACATTCAAAGCACCCAACATGAATGGAACACCCCCTCCTATGAATTATGAGAATGAGGATGCTTAGCCTCATAGGAAGGAACTTAACCGACAATTATCGACACTTTTGACTCCCTCTCCACCATCCTCATAGATCAAGGCCCCTTGCCCTTTTGGGTTATATCATCTTGCATCTTCACACTCTAGATTCTAACCTCAAGGCTTATCTACCCCATGTTGGAAAATAGTCCAATGGGCATGAATGGAACACCTACCATGAATGGATCCTATGGATAACACTATTTCTTAACGAGTGATTTGGAGAAGTCCGTAGTTGAGTGATTCACCTAAATTCACCCATGTATAGGCTTCCTATGTATAGATTTATTTGGTGGATTCTCCCAATTTGTTTCAAAACTCCACACATTTCCTAGACATGATATATGCAAATAAAAGGAGGTAAATGATACATGATCTATGATGGAGAGTTATCTGGGAGGAAAGGTCAATGCACTTGGTACCAAATTATCATGAATTAAGCAACACCAAGGATGAGTAATGTTAACAAAGCTACTTAGAGTAGCTAATTAGTTTCTCCTGCCAAAAATGCCATTGTTAGTGTCGAAGGATATGAAAGGTCTCTAACTTATACATCATGTCATTCACTCTATTTTTGTATCTATACGTCACTCACCGTTCAAAATCGAAAGAAAGACATGACAAAAAAAATATAAAATTATACTTGGAAATGCAACATTATAGAAGCACTTATCATCTCTCTTAAAAAAAATAAAATCAAATCTTGAGGTTAATATTACAAGAAGCTACAACAAAACTTGATTACATGCTACCCTCAAGTTTCAATTTTTTTAGTATTTTCTTTATTTTCCATATTCTTTAAGCTTAAACTACATGTTACATTAAATTACAACATTAATGATATTTGCCAAAAGTATCAAAGGATCTCTTCTCTTATCTTTTTTGCTTTAATGAGGAGCCTTACCATGCCTACTTGGATTTGACTATGATTACAACTTAATATAATTCGTCTCTTAGACTCCCTTAGAAACTACCTTTCCGTATGTGATTATATTCGATGTGGAATTGCCAAATAAGAGTTTCATCATAGTTCGTGGTATCTTATAACTAAGTAAATGAAATCAATTGGCTTATGGAAAATTTAGTCTAAACAAATTTTGTTTATTATTAATC
>ML814037.1:0-31704 GCA_009831015.1 Picea engelmannii | reverse complement strand
CAATCTCCAAAAATAATCTATACAACAAAAAATAAGAACTGAGAAATTCCTAAACTAGAAGCGAGTCAAGATGACTCATGTGCTTTGGTAGTATCAAGACTTGCATGCTCGTCAATATATGCTACCCACTCCGAGTGCAAATCGACACATCTATGGTTGTAGGGAAACTCGTGCTGGTCCATTGGGATACTCGGGTTCTCTTTGCTTTCTCTATATCGTCAAGTGTAACCCTCTATTTTGGGTGTCAACTGCTCTAGTCTATCAACTCTTTATCACTCTCATCATAAATCTTTGTATATGGTGTTAGGACAAGAATTTGGGGACCAATTTTGGATTGTGCGCAAAAAAGGCAATTAGCGCATTTTCAGGAGTAGTGCACGCGGAAGAAGGAAGTTAGTTACATAATTTTGGTCCTTTGTAACGAGCTAAGCCCTAATGTAAATGTATAAATATGTAAATGGTGTTTGGGGTAGAGAAGTTATGGATAATGAGATAAGAGTTGATAGCGTAGTGAACTTATGAGTTGAGAAAGGGTAGTTTGAAAGAATCTGAAGTTGAGCATGAGTTGAGAGCTAAGTGTGCACTATATGCGTGAGTGAGACGAGCATGTTGGGTAGAACTGAGATATCATGTATGAGCATAATGCACAACTTTTGTAAGAGATGATTAGGAATAGTAATATGATAAGCCTGTTGTTGTGGACATAACACATCTTGGGTGAACCACATTAAATATGGTGTCTTTGTGTATGTTGTGATGTGTTTGTTTATTGCACGCACATAATGCATGTTTGGTTAATATAAGCATGCTATCTGTTCTGATGGTTCTGCGC
The DNA here is from genome assembly GCA_009831015.1 of Picea engelmannii. Classification (NCBI taxonomy): domain Eukaryota; kingdom Viridiplantae; phylum Streptophyta; class Pinopsida; order Pinales; family Pinaceae; genus Picea; species Picea engelmannii. The sequence goes on along the minus strand of ML814037.1, from coordinate 30,872 downwards.
ACATAGTATAAGGTATAATGAATGAATGTTAAGTGGAATGGTTAGAATGAATGCCTCACATCCCTTCATGACTTTGAAAACCTGGTTCCTGCAATCCCCATAGATGCCTCGGGTGAGACTTCACCTACTTGCAGGTGATGCCGAAAGGGACGATATCTTAGGGTTTTGTTGGTGAATTAATGTTGAACCCCAGGTCTGTCCACTACGCGCCAACAAATGGTTCTATTTCTGGGACAAGCATTTTGGGACCAGTTTTGGATTGCGTGCAACATGCAAAAAAGGAAGTTAGCGCATTTTCAGGAGCAACGTGTGTGAAAGAAGGAAGTTATTTAGGTAATTTTGGTCCTTTGTAACGTACTAATCCCTAATGTAAATGTATAAATATGTAAAAGGTGTTTGGAGTATAGGAGTTCTGGAGCACGAGATAAGTTAGAGTTGATAGCATAGTGAACTTATGAGTTGAGCAAGGGTAGTTCAAAAGTATCTAAAGTTGAGCATGAGTTGAGAGCTAAGTGTGCATTGTATGCACGAATGGCATGGGCATGTCGAGTAGAACTGAGATATCATGTATGAGCGCAATGTGCACCTTTTGTAAGAGACGATTTTGAATAATAATATGAGAATCCTGTTGTTGTGGGCATAGCCCATTTTGGGTGAACCACGTTAAATATGGTGTCTATGTGTATGGCGCGTCAACATATGGCCGTGTTTGACTGCAGTTATTTGTTTTACCTCTGCTTGTTACTAATTGGTGATACACTTGAAACCTGTCGATAACTCTTCAATTGGCTGAAAATATTTAGGTGATCCAAACGTTGGTAGCTATAGGTTGATCATTGATCGATTGATCTTCTCCCACATTCTATTGAAAACGTACCATTTCTCTACCATCTGATACTTTGGCTCCTCAATGATATCTTCCCAGTACTTTGTTGTTGAATGCATCCTGGATATATTATCATATGTTAAAATATCAATGCCATGGTCTTATTCTCCTTGGTCCTTCTAGATTTATCTGATGAATTCCACTTGGTTCAAATACCTAGCACCCTTTTCGCTCCATCTGAGAACTTATTTATGTGTTATAGACATCAATAATGTTTCCTCCTTAATTAAACCACCTTTTTTAGAAAGGTGTCTCGAATATGTTGATGTTTATCATGTTCTTCAAGGAGATCGTTAACAAGATTAGAAGCGCCTCTAACTTCTTGATAATACTAAACTTGATGTTGGAGTGATGCCAATTCTTTCCTCACATATTCTGTCTCTTTTTCTTCCTCTATAGCCTTGTCTAATGAGGCATGTGAAATGGAAATTCCTATACAGATCAACTCACTCACACAAGCTCTTTTTTCATCAAGTATGACTTCTTCAAAGGTACAGAGTATGCCACTGTCCACAGTGAGATTTATTTTCCTCTATGTTCTTCTGGCGATTGAATTCTTGTTTCAATCATATGCCATGGATTTGAAATTGACAATTTCATCGACCGGTTGGGGTATGGGATGATCTCCCAAAGATAATATATTCTTCAATATGCCAGGAGTATGGAATTGTTCCATCATGGTTTCCTGAATTTTTCCACCTGGTTGATTTTCTTGATCTTTTTCAGTTGTTTGGGTTTCTCAAGTTTTCCCAATTGATTAATTTTGTTTCAAATTTGTTCCTATGTAGAGGAATTATCCTCTTTTTCTTGCTGCTTCAATGTCTTGAGTATCCTGACTTCTCCCAACTGATTGGGTTTTTTGGGTATCCTGAGGCTTTGGAGTTTCTTTGAAGTCTTTGGGATTAATAACCTCTTCATTGGGCATGTCAGTATGATCCTCATACCCACCATCAAATGATCCCATGGTACCTCCTCATTGGTCATGAGTATCTATCATGGTATCCATTTTATTCTCTTGTGCAAACTTATCTTCAAGAAGGTATTGAGTAGGATTTTTAGTTGCAGGTAATATTTCATCAGTTATAGTGACGCCTATCTTCACCACTTCTTCATCATCCTTTATTAGATCAATCATATTAATAGTTTCAGGAGTTATCTGAGTCTTTTCTTGTTCCATATTCCTTTTTTCCTCATTTTCCCTTTCTACTTTCTCAATCTCCTCCCTCTATGCTCACGTGTCCTTTTCTTCATTTTATTTCTTCCTTTGTTGCAATAAATCTTTCTTCCTTTGTTATGCTTTTTCCTCTCTCTTTTGGTTGGTGAGTAATTCTTGAACAAAATCTTCTTCTTGCTTCCTTTTGAGTTCTTCTTTAGTTTTCCTTTGGAGTTCTTGTTCTTGCAAAATCTTATCTCGTTCCTCTTGAATGGATTACACTCATTTTATTCTTTAAGCTTTGCTTCCTCCACTTTTCTTGCTTCATCTACTTCCTTGCTTGAAGCAACTCCTTAACTTATTATCTGAATTTTATCCTCCAATGAAAGGGAGCCAAAAACAATTACATTTGGATTGGCTTTCCTTTTATCAACCTCTTGCCAATCTTGTGCATTCTCCGTGAAGATCTCTTCATGCCACTTTTCATGTGCATAGGGCCAACTAATTGATACATGTTCAACATATTTGAGTACTAAACCTTTAGGATCATGCCTCCTAAAACTGATGGTTCTGAATATACATTCTAGTTGTATTTGTCCTTCTTTCTTGGCATGTTTGGTATCCTTGACATAATAGTGCCCAAATTGGAAGTTTTATGGTATGGATATTTTCTTCTTATCCTTCGCCAATGTGGTGTTGAAACCTTGCATAATGGATCAATAATATATTTCACCGATCACAAACTTGTTTGGGACATGGGTTGGAAAGAGGTGGGGTGGACAAGTTTCTCCATAGATTTAGAGACATGTGTGCTTCTCCTCAAAATACCGGTTTCCTATATATCCAAGGATTTTCTTGGCTTGTTTGGACAATCTAGGGCATTATTTCCGAAGATGAGAGTGTACATGTGTGCTATAAAGAAATCATAGATCAAAGAGTATGACCTCTTATACTTATTATTATATTAAATGTTGAAATAAAAATAAATAGGAGGTTTTGTGACTTTCTAGTTGAGGGACAATCCAGGGAAATCATTCCCTGCACATAACACATCAAACAAGTAAGAATTCACGTGGAATGAGGATAATACACCTAGATCAGGGGTTTGGGCCTGTTTGATTATGGTGTTGATTTGTTTGGAGATTATGGATCCCTAATTGAACCTCTTCCCCTACATGGAAATTATGTAAGATAATGGAATCCATGTTTCTGTAAACTAGGAGCATTACTTTTCCCCGTACAACTTGGACAGTAAGATCATGAGGTACATGTACAACTCCCATATACCTGTAGTAGGCTATCGACCTCCTAAACTGTTGAAGAGTTTATTATCTTCTTTCCTCTAGTTGGCTAAAATTATTCTTACATCGTATTTTTGATAAAAGGAAGCCACATAATATTTGTTAAGAAATTCCTTCAGCTCATGGAATTTGCAATATCCGGTGGCATCTTGTGGGAGGAAGACTCCAATGCACTCTCCTTTTTCATTATTAATCACATGATTTCTATAGTTAGTGTGATTTATGATCCACTCCACTACTTCAATACAAGAAAACATTGGTTCCCTTGTTGCAATTGAGCGTAACCTAGAGAACCTAGTGTTTTGAAAGACCTGGTCATCTACCACTTTGGATCAGGGTCGCTATGTGGCGTTGATTTTGGGTAATTCTAATCCTTGAATTTGATAAAAAGGTCATTCAATACTAGAATATGGACTTATGTGCCAGTTCATGGTGCTAGGATCTACGTCTCCATATAAAGGTACCTATGCAGATAGTCTCTTCAGGGGTAGCTTGATAATAGATTATGCTCCCTTTGTACTTTGTGGTTCCCCTCCCTGTTTCGGCATTGAACTAGACACCTCTTCTAGTTCTCTTTCCCTTGTTCTTGGTTTTTTTGGATATTTCTGAACCAATGTCTTCCTCAGAGGAATTTTACCTGCAACCATCAAAATTTAGAAACATGAATTGGTATTCATTACCCAAGAATTGAGTAGGCCAAGGAGAAGTGTGAAGCTGTGAATTTTACAAGACCAATCGATTGTTTGACACCATAACCACAATGACTAATGACACTTACCATAAATAATATAGGAAACCAAAATTTTCTTGTTATGGAAGATAACTTGGTCACACAACACTTCTAGGTCATAGAGGGGATGATGCTTATCGTTGAGAAAATTGAATGAGTTCGCCACTTGAATGGGTTTCTATGATATGAGAAATAGATCTAAGGGTGAAAAGGAATCAAATCTGGATCATGACGATCTGATTTTGTAAATATTACTGTGTTAATTGTGATCTTGCATGTCCCATCCGCTATTAATGGCTAGTTTGATGCATAAGGGTGATCGTTTCGACACTTTTGAAAAACGCTCTTAGTAATGATTTGTTACATTCATGGCATCGAGCGAAAAGGTATGGGTTACCATGTTTTTTTTGGCATTTTCATGCAAACCCCCAAAAGTATATTTTAGGAATATTCTTCCTAATGGCTTGGTGCGCTTTGTCTAGTTCGTCGACGTTTGGCCAAAACCTTAAATCAAAAGTTCATCGGCGTCGGGTGAGAGACCTAAGGTTTGCCACTCACAAGTATACAAATAAACCATGATGACTGATTATCAACGCCGAGAGAAAGGATTCAATGATTGATGAGTTATCCAAGCTTCTTTTCTTTTGTAAAATATTTGGATAATTGATCCTATAGATAGTGATGTGTCCCAAGTACACGGTAGAAAGGTTTAAGTATGATCGATGAAAAGTACTTGTACAGTAGATGGCGTGGGCCTATATGGTATCCGAGGTGGAAAAATTAATGAGGAAGGATCGACGATTAAGATTCATTCTTGATTGATGATTAGGTGGCCAAGATGTGCCATCGACACTTGGTAGGGTTTTAATATTTAAACAATTCATCATTGTCAATGGAATATGTTAACCTTTTTTATTTTATACTTGTAATATTTTCACCGATGCTCGATGTCTTACCAATGATCAATAAAATCCTTAACATTTTCATTCTAACACTTACTCAATTTCCCAGACACTGGATGGTTCATTGGTACTTTCTTATAAGGTTTGCATCGACATCGAGATTTCAGGTAAATTTCTATCCCATTCTTTCAGTCCAAACCTTGATGGATTCATTGACACTTTGTGATTTTGTTCCTTTTTTTCCATTTTTTCTTTTTCTTTTTCTTTCCTTCTCTTAAGAAAAACATGAAATTTTTTGGGGTTTTCTTGAGATTCTAAATGTGAAGAAAACTAGAAAGAAATCCATAAACTTAAATAAAATAAATAAGGAGATGTACAATGGTTAAAATAAACTGGTACCCTAAAATTTAAATTTTTTAAAAGGGTGTGTTGTGTACTGAACAAATGGAAATTCACTAGGTGAAACCATAATCTTTGACTATACATTAGGAGAATAATCACATTAATTTAAGGTGAATAGATTAGAATATATAAAAAAAAACTCAAAATCATTTACAAATCCATATATATATGGTTTAGGGAATAATAAGGTTCCTTGTCATGGGGGTTTATCTGATTTTCCAACCTTCGCACAATTAACCAATGCCCCATGTTTTGAATTAAGAAACCAAATATGGGGCCAACCCTAATAGGAGAACATTCATTTGTAATTTATAAGTAACTTTATTATCCTTTTGGTGTTTCTCTGCCACTCGTGAGCGTCCATAGCCCTGATGGAGTCACCCCGATATCACAGACCTTGATCCACTACCAATGAGAATCCATAGCCTTGAAGAAGATATTTTCATTCCCTACTTGACACAATAAGTTCCCTTTGAGTTATTTTCCTTCTTCATCACTTCCTTTTATCTCTTTATTTTTTATTTTATTTTATAAAACCATGTGTACCCAATAATGGATATTCTTGCGATGAAGAGTTATTGCAGAGAAAAAAATGATTATATGAGGATAATATCTGTTAGTGGAGGTAAACAAGTACTTAGGCTTTTGAGGCTTATCCATCCTAAAAGGAGTAGTGTGTTCATCAGTTTCTCCCTATTTCATAGGCCATACTTCCCTTCCTTCCATAGTCTTTCCTTTTAGACATTCCCAACCATAGATAACACAATGCACTTTCCCCAAATCATATATAGAGAACTGTAAAGATCTCATGACCTTTATTATTATTCAATGTTGACTCACCTTACTTTTGGTATCGAACAAACAAGGTATCTTATCTTACATTTGTCGTTTGTTCTTTCCCAAAAGCTCAATACTCGACATTTCTGTAAAAAATACGAAGAACCATGAAATCATGTGGGGGCGAATGCGTTGATTAAACTCAAACCACAAAAATAAACATAAAATAAAATGAAGGAAATCAAAACAAAAGAAAAAGTTCTATGGTAAAAACTACTCACTTGGAGAAGCTAAGTGAACTATTGCTTGAGGCTACGACTATCGATAGGGAGAGAATCCAATTCAAACTCCCAGAATTTGCTATCAATAAGTTCTAGGCCCAAATTTCTCTACTATTTGGTAGGGACCAAGCCATAATTTCTAAAACTTAGAATGTTTTCCTTTTGGTTCATTAATTCTGTTCCATTTGAGAACCTGATCCCCCATGTTGAAGTTTTTATCACCATATTTATGTTTATCAAACCATTTCTTGACCAATTGTTGATGAGATGAAAATTACTACTTGTATTTCTCCCTTTCCTTTTCCAACATAAGAAGTGTATCAATACGTTGTTGCATACTGGAGAGAGGTTCACCTCTAGAGGTCTGAGATAATTGCAGGGATGGAAGATAAATGTTTGATGGTAAGATTTATTCTTAACCATACACAAGGAAATACAGAGAAGTTCCCAAAGCTTCCTTATGGGTTACCCTGTTGGCCCAAAGTGAATTATGCAAAGCATTGTGCCAATTTATATCGTTCTCAGCCACAATTTTCTTGAGGATACACATCAAATTCTTATTAGTTGACTTAGCTAGTCCATTTCCCCGTGGAAAAAAATTAGTGGAATATCTTAATATAATCCCTTTATCAAGTGTAAATTCAATTAACAAAGTAGAGGAGAAATAGGTAGTGTTTTCAAGTACAATCACAGATGGTATCCCAAACCTGGTAATCAACTATTGCTCTAGGAATTGGATGACTACTTTTTCGTTTACTTGGGTGAGGGGAACGACTTCAAACCATCGAGTAAAATAATCTGTTGTAGTCATAATGTATCTATGTTGTTTTGACGAGTGCAGGTTAATTTCACCTATTAAATTTATTCCCCATTGTTCAAAAGGTCTAGAAATGGTCATTCACTGCAATGGAATGGATGATTTTTTCTCCTTATCTGTGTTCAATTGGAAAATTTTACATTTTCTAACATATGTGTGGGCATCCCTAAACAAAGTTGGCCAATAGTAACCTACCCTGCAATGGATGTGGTCTCCCTTGCAAAATGATTCCCTGTAGGGCCATCATGAAGATATTCTAATACCTTCTCCGCATCACCTCTTTCTAAGCATCTCAAGAATACTTTGTCATAGTTTTTTCAAAATAAAATTGAGTTTATCAGGTGATACTAAGCATATTTCAATTGTAGTTCCCTCCTTGGATTTCATATGAATAAGGCATGTACCATGATATAATATATAAGAAAGGTCAGAATACTAGGAATCATCAACCATCAGGACAAAAAGTATTTCGCGAGAACAAACAAACAAGTCATTTTCCCATCTAAACTCACCTGAATCTGTGGATTCTTGAGACTCAACAACCAACTTAAACAGTCCTTGACCTCTAAATATATTTGTAGGTTTGATTTCAAGTTCAAACACTTGGATAACCGTCATCCAATTTTTTCTCTATTCTCCCAACTCCTGCTGAATAAAAAGTGATCTTACGACAACATGAGGCACTATGACTTTAGTATGATTTTTAAGAATTTATGATATGAAGTGTTTAATAGCCTTGTACACAACAAATGCATGTTTTTCAATGGTGGGGTAGTTTATTTCTGCTCCTTGTAAGTTGGTACTCATGAAGGAGATACAAACTTCATTATTATAATCATCCTTTTGAGTAATAATGGCTGCCAGGGATTGATCAAAGGCAAAATTTTAAAGGAAAAAAAATCTTTACTAAAATTAGGACTGTGTAAAATAGGGGTTTGAGAAATAGTAATTTCAATTTTCTCAAAGGCCTCCTTCTCTTCTCTATTCCACGTAAAGTTAGTGTCTTTGAAAATGTGTTTTTGCAAGGTCTTGATTGTTTCAATGAAATTTGGTATGAATTTCTTGACAAAGTTGATCTTATTGAAGAAATATTGCATTGTTTTCTTATTGTGAGGGAAAGGAAACCAGGAGAACAATTTTCCTATTTTGGGTAAATAGTTATCCCATTCTTTGATATAATGTGACCCAACAACTCCACTTTAGTTACACCAAAAATGGTCCGCTTCGAGTTAAGGGAAATCCCATACTTTTTATATCTTTTGAAGATTTTTGTGAGATGAAAAATATGGTCTACTCTATTTTTTGAATATACAGTCACATCATCTAGATAAAAAACCACACTTTTATTTATTAAACCCCTAAAATAAACATACATTTCTCATTGAAAAGTGGCACATGTATTAATTAAGCCGAAAGACTTGCATTTGTATGCAAAGGTACCCCACTTAGTGCAAAAAGTGGTTTTAAGTTGGTCCTCCTCTGACACTAGAACTTGATTATCACTTGATAAATTGTCTAGAAGAGAGAACATCTAAGATCTAGAAACTGTTTGAAGGAGCTGACCCATTGGAGGGACATGATAGTTATCTTTTTCATAGGCTTTGTTTGAATTCTAGAAATCTATGCAAAGATGAATCTCCCCTGTATTTTTCCTTCTAGGAACTAGGTTTTCCACCCATGCATATTTCCTTATCTGGAGGATTGTATTGGCATCTAATAGTTTTTGAGTTCCTTATGAATTAAAGGTTTGAGCAAAGGGTGAGACTTTTGCAATTTCTATTGGAAATGTTTGACATCATTATTTATGGGTATTGTGTGTTGTATGATTCTTGTGTCCTAAGTTTTAAGATATTGATAAGACCATGCAAAGATGTCTTCGTGTTCTTTGAACAAATTGAGATAGAATCTTTTTTCATCTATAGACAATGATTTTCAAAGATTAATGTTCCCGGGGTTATTAGGAGTACCTATATTTATTACTTCATAGCTTAAACTAGAGATACCCGTTTTGACATTTAATAGACCTTTGAACTTATCTGGCAAGTCAAACAAATTTTCAAGGTTGATCACCCCTTGGGGAATGGTATGTAATTTATGTCTCACTATTGTTTCACCATATTTAGCCTTTGAAATATGAGACTCTTGGTTTGTTAATATAGCTTGGAATTCATCATCATCAATGGCGAGGTCACTGAAGTTTCTTCATTAGTAAGGAATTATAATATCTACTGATATCTTTCAAACCCCCTCCAATTGGTGACATTGTCAGGGATAGAGGGTTTATACAAAAAATCAATGGTAAATCTAGTGGCTTGATAGTATTCTAATGGGGATAGCTTACAGTTTATTGTATCCAATCAATTAGCTAACAGGTTTTGGGATCATCAGACATAAGTGATGTTAAATGTAGAAAATTTATCAATTAGCCTGTGGACCTCTTGTTGATAATTCTTGAGGTGTGGTTGGCTGCAGCATATGGAATTCTTGATTTGATTAACTATGATTTTAGAATCCCCCAAAAAATTGAGCTCTTTTATACTCAAATCAATAGCCTTTTTTAGGCCTTGAACCAAATCTTCATATTCGACAATATTGTCTGTACAATCAAATTCTAGTATACAGGATAAAAAAACTATGTCTACAATTTGGGTCTATAAGGACACACCCGACACCTACCCCTTCTTGAGATTTAGATCCATCAAAAAATAGTGTCCAAATATTAGGAACAATGCTCAATTCTAGTTTACCTTTTTGATTTTTTGTGATTTCTATTTTTTTTTTTTAAAGTGTTGTTTACAATATGTACAATTGAGCTATTTTGAATCTTTGGGAGAATTTTATCTTCTTGCAAACACAATTATGACTTCTGTGTGACTAATATTTCATATGTCAGGGCTATGAAATTACCAAAGTATGAATCAAGTGAGTATTTTCCTACAATGGGATATTTAGATGATGAGGGTTCATTTGTTGCATCCAAATCAGTCACAATGTGTTTCATGTACTTTTCTTTGTCAATCCTAATTTTGTTAGGTTGTCCATTCTAGGGTAACCATAAGTGGGAAAAATCCGAGGAAAATTATCCTCATAATTTTTGTGACCAATCTCTATCGAGAAGGAGACTGTAAGCTTCAGAAATATCTACAACAACAATGCCAATGACTTGATGGATTTTTGGGTTGGAAGCAACTCTGATCAAAACATATTTTAATTCTTCGATAACCTTCACTTCTGATATGTCTAATTGAATTATATGAGTGAAACATTTAGTGGGCGTAGCATTCAATTTTTCACAAATGGAGTAAGGCACACCATTTGAGAATTCTCATAATTCAACCAAATAGTTATGAACATTGCGGTTGAAAATTTTGAAAGTTAGCAAGAACGAAGGTATTAATGAATTAGATTTATTCCTTGTCAATGTTGTGATTTTTGTTGACTTTTGATAGTCACCTGACCTAGTTGTGTTTATGGTTTAGGTAGGGGTCATAGTTTGATATTTTTCCTCCTTCAAAGCTTTAAACAAAAAAGTCTTCCGTTGAGAAATCTTATGAAGATACACTACCAAAATATTTGCTTTAATATTTTTCAAATCCTCAACCACATTGTATTCCATTTGCTTGACCTCTTGACTTATAGACTTATTCAAGAAACCAATGCATGATTAAGTCTAACTACACATATAGATTCCCATGGTTTCTTAGATGCATGAGATACAATGGGTTGGGGTTGCTACACAGGGCCCCTATTTATGGTCTAGAGAACGAATGTTTCATCTATCACATCTTCTTCTTCTATTATATTCACTCTAGGAATTATGTCCAATAAGACCATTGCAACTCCCCCAGGGTGCTAAGATGACTCTTCATCCGTAACATCTTGAGTTTGGTCATTGACAACTTGGTTAATTTGAGCACACCCATCTAGAAAATTATTTTCGATAACATTCATAGCATGTATCCATTCATGTGGGTAGGTATTCATAGAGTGGTTAGCCTGGTGATAGTTGCAAAATTTATATGAGGCTACTTCTCCTAAATCAAAATTCAGGTTAGTCGGAGAAGGATCAATGGCCTTGAAAGGAGTAGGTCTCCCAAAGAAAGGTCTGAAAGGTATTTGGGTGGATGTTTCCTCTCTATGTTCATCTTCATGTCAACTATTTTGTTGGAAAGTTTTTTGATCACTCTTTGGAAAATCTCCATATCAGTTGTATCATTTTCTCCACTTTTGAGGGGGCTATTTATTTTGAGGTTTTGAAAACAAAAGGCCTCTTTTGGGTTGTCTTATCTCCTTCCTTCCTAAAGTATTCTAACTTTCTTTGCAACCTCTCAATATAATTTATACCTTTTTTGCTTCTTCAAAATTTTTTTCTAGGGTATTTTTACTAGCCCTCTTGACAAATATAGAGATTGCAACAGGTAGAGGCACATGGGAATAAACCTCAATATATAATTCTTGAGTAGGGGTTGTTCCATGTTGAAACTTGTTTAATATTGTGGTAAAATTTTAGTTGAAGTATTTAAATATTTCAATGGGTCCCATGCTTGAGGAAAATAATTCATCGATCAATGCCCTAGTAGTGGTTTCTTCCCCAAAATTATCTAAAAAGGCTTTCTGGAATCTACTTCAGGTGGTGATGGATCCGACAGGTAAATTAAAATACCAAGTGGAAGTTGAGTTCTCAAAAGTGTAAGGGAATACACAACATAATATTTCTTCATGATAGACATTCATCAATCTTAAATCGAGGATAAACTTTTTTATATGATCGTCAGGAAGACCAGATGATTCATGATCATATTTTGGAAGCAATTTTTGTGGTTGCTTAGGTAAGTTGTGGAGTGGACCAGGTAATTCCAAAGCATTCCTATCCAACCAAGTTTGATTTTTATTGTTGTCATGCTCCATGTTAGAAAAATTTTTCTCTGAATCTTCCAATTCCGATTCTAAATATTACTCTTCTGGTTTTGAATAGCCTTGGTTATCAGAATAGATACTTGCATGAGGGGTTGTTGCAAGACTAACAAGGGTATTAGGAATTAGGACAAAGGGTTGATTGATTTCTTGTAGGGATAATTCTACCAAGTCTTCAATCATATGCACTAAAGTATGTTCCTTTTCTTTGAGGGATAAATGGTGTTATAGGAAGCGCATCGATTTTCCTGGAATATGCTCAAGTGATTCACTTGAATCCATTCACTTCCTCATGAGATAATGCATATGTAATTGTTTCATGGTGATATCTAGAACTTTCCTCAACCTGAGGTGAAATTTTTTGAGGGGGTAAATCTTCAGGTTTCATATTTTCTATATGTGGGTTGTTTGTATGGATTACCATGCATGGCCCTCCATCTAGTGCCAATTCTATTGAAGGTTCTTGATTCCATTGAATCAATAGTAGGGATTAAACCCAAGGAAGTGGCCCAATTAGACTCTTCCTTGTTTGGTTTGGAATAATCCTCTGAATTATGGTTTGACCACCTTTCGATGAGATTTATATATTAGTTAAAGAGTCTTTATGTTTTGTTTATATTTTTTGATACATGTAATTTATATGGGAAACATATTTTAATATAATAAGTTTAAATAAGTTTGCAACCAAAGGGTAACCATCAATAACAGTCAATGAAATTAATCAATAACTTTGAGATCTCTAAGAAATAATCCTATCAAGAAACATTACTATATGATCACCTTTAGGAAATATGAACTGCATAGAAAGAAAGAGAGACTTTGTTGATGTTTCTCCAATTAGCAGCATGGGGAAGACATTCTCTCAGATTAGTCACGCTGACTTGACTAAGGGAAATGACCCATTCACTCACAGAGCTTTGCTAGTGGTGAATGGCCCATGTGTAGTCTTTTTTCCTAACGAGGAGTAGATAGACTCGAGGTGCTCTCACATTGCTTGCTGCAGGATGGAGTGATCTATATTAATTAGACGTGCATGTGAGGAAATGATCATCAACATAAATATAATATATAAATAATATATTTATAATATAATGTATAAATATAAATAATCAATAATCAATAATTAATAATTAATAATAAATTATTTAATGAAAAGACAATAATGGAAAAGACATGTCCATTAATGAAAGGGAAATCCGCCCAAGTATATATATTAGGGCCCTCAATTGTAATATATCATCTCATATAATATTTACTTACACTAACCTCTCATCAAGTTTGATAAGCCTTGTTGATATTTTCAGTGTGTAATTATTCTATGATAACAATAACATTTAAATCATAATGCAATAATTATCAGATCTGAAAATTAGAAAAATTCAACAGATTGTGCTCCCAAAAGACAACTTTTGGAAAAAAACAATAACTAGGAATATCCTCTTAATCATAGTTTGTTCTTCTAAGAAACAATTCTATTGAAAGATAAAATTACCAAGATACTCCCAGGAAACACACAACAATTTTCTATCTATTCCATAAATGATTACACAAATAATTCTATAATGATTATTGTACTAAATAACAAAACTAGGATTATGAAAACTGAGAATTAATTAATAAATAAATACAGAAGATCGCACATAGAAATTTATACAATCATACAAGATAACTTAGTAGAATTTAAATCCTTACTAGATGCATCTGACATAATATTTGTTCGTGGAATAATATACAATACAGGCAATGCACACATGGTTCAACAAAACTTCTTGGCTCATGCAGAGATTCTAAATTAAACCTTTGAAATTGTTCTCCAATTACATTCCAAAAAATTTCTCCAACAAAAATTCCTTTCAACAGAGGTCGATCCCTCTATTTATTAACATTACATTTCCCAAAAATAATATATACAACAAAAAATAAGAACTGAGAAATTCCTACAATAGAAGTGAGTCAAGATGACTCGTATGATCTGGGAGTCTTAGGAGTTGCATGCTTGTCAATATATAGGCCCGTTGTGAGCACAAATCGACACATCTCTAGCTATAGAGAAACCTGTGTTGGTCCATTATGATACTTAGGTTCTCATTTCTTTCTCTATATTGTTGAGTGCAACCCTATATTTTGGGTGTCAACTACTCCAGTCTATCAATAGTCTTTGATTTCTCCCACCATAAATATTTGTATGTGGCTGCAATTAACTACAATTACCTTTTTGACCTCTACCCAATAATCATCGTCGGTTCACTTGAAACCTCTCGATACCTCTTTAATTAGTTGAAAATCTTCAGGCGATCTCAACGTTTCTAGCTAGAGGTATATTATTGCTCGATTGATATTCTCCCACATTCTATTGCAAGTAGACCATTCCTATACCATATTATTCTTTGTCTCCTCAATGATATCTTCCCAGTACCATGCTTTTGATTGCATCTTGGATATACTTTCATTTGTTAAGATATCAATGCCATGGTCCTCTTCTCCTTGGTCCTTCTGGATTTCTTTGATGAATTCCACTTGGTTCAAATCCCCGATACCCTTTTTGTTCCATATGAGAACTTCTAGGGTTTCCTCCTTAAATTCAACCACCTTTTTCAGAAAGGTGTCTCGAATTCACTGGTGTTTATCATGTTTTTCAAGGAGATATTTGACAAGATTAGAATCACCTCCAACTAAATGATAATACTAAACTTGATGTTGGAGTGACGTCGGTTCTTTCCTTTCATATTCTAGCTCCTTTTCTTCTTCCATAGCCTTTTCTAATGAGGAATTTGAAATGGAAATTCCCACAAAGACCAACTCATTCATCCGAGCTCTTTTTGCATCAAGTATGGCTTCTTTAGAGGTACAAAGTATGCCATTGTACACAATGAGATTTCTTTTCCTTTGTGTTCTTTTAACAACCGACTTCCTCTTTGGATAATATGTAATGGATTCCAAATTGACAACTTCATCGACTGGTTGGAGTATGGGATTATCTCCCCAAGACAATATACTCTTCAAATTGCCAATAGTATGGAATTGTTCCACCATGGTTTCCTAAATTTCCCCACTTTATTGAGTTTCTTGAGTTTTTTTAGTTGTTTGGGTTTCTTGAGTTTTCCCAATTGATTGAGTTTTTTGCAAAATTTGTTCCTGTAAAGAGGAATTATCCTCTTTTTCTTGCTACTTCAATGTTGCATCTTCAGTGTCTTGAGTATCTTGACATTTCCCAAATAATTGGGTTTGTTGGGTATCCCAAGGCTTTGGAGTCTTTAGGATCAATGACCCATTCAGTGGGTATGTTAGTATGATCCTTATCCCCACCATAAAATGATCCCATGGTTCCACATCCTTGGTCATGAGTGCTTGCCATGATATCTCCTTTATTCTCTTATGTATCCTTATCTTCAAGCAGGTCTTGAGTAGGATTTTTAGTGGTAGGTAAGTTTTCATCAGTTATGGGGACACCTGTCTTCAACACATCTTCTTCATCTTTTGTCAAATTAATCACATTAGTATTTTCAAGAGTTATCCGAGCCTTTTCTTATTCCATTTTCCTTTTTTCCTCATTTTCCCTTTCTAATTTATTAAGATCTTCCCTCTGTGCCTTCCTGGCCTTTTCTTCATTTTCTTTCTACCTTTGTTATGCTTATGCCTCTCTCCTTTGGTTAACAAATAATTCTTGAGAAACATCTTCTTCCTGCTTCCTTTTGAGTTCTTCTCCAGTCTTCCTTTGGATTTCTTGTTCTTGAAAAATCTTTTCCTGTCCGTCTTAAATGGATTTACACTCATTTTCTTCCTTTAGCCTTGCTTCCTCACATTTTTCTTGCTTCCTCTGCTTCCTTTCTTGAAGCAACTCCTTGACTTATTATCTTAATTTGCTCCTTTAGTGACATGGAGCCAAAAATAGTTACATTTGGATTGGATTTCCTTTCCTCAACCTCTTGCCAATCTTCTGCATTCTCCGTGAAGAGCTCTTCCTACACTTTTCATGTGCACATGGCCAACTAATTGATACCTGTTCAACATGTTTGAGTACTAAAACTTTGGGATCATGCCTTCTGAAACTGCTAGTTCCTAATCTATGTTCTAGCTATATTTGTCCTTCTTGCTTGGCATGTTTGGTATCCTTGATATAATAATATCCAATTTGGAAGTTGTATGGTATGGATTTTTTCTTCTTATCCTTGACCAATGTGGTGTTGAAACCTTGCATAATGGATTGATAATATATTTCACCGATCACCAACCTGTTTGAAACATAGGTTGACAAGAGGTGGGGTGGAAAAGTTGCTTCATAGATTCATAGATGTGTGTGTTTCTCCTCAAAATACTGGTTTCCTATACATTCAAGGATTTTCTTATCTTTTTTGGACAATCTAGGGATTTCTTTCCCGAAGATGAGGGTGTACAAGTGTGCTATAAAGAAATCACAAATCAACAAGTATGACCTCTTATACTTATTATCCCATAAAATGTTGAAATAAACATGAACATGAGGTTCTGCGACTTCCCAACTGAGGGGCAATCTGGGGAAAACATTCTTTTCACACAACACTTCAAACAAATAAGAAGTCATGTGAAATGAGGATACTACACCTAGCTCGAGGTTCTAAGCCTGTTCGATTATGGTGCTGAGTCGTTTGGAGATTATGGCTCCCTAATTGAACATCTTCCCCTTCATGGCTATTGTGTTTAAGATAACAAAGTCCATGATTTCATAAACTGGGAGCAATCCTTTTCCCCATACAACCTGCATAGTAAGATCACAAAGTACATCAAGCAATGACTATTGTAATTTCCTAAGAGAATGACCACTCTGCATTCCCATTATGCAAATCTCAATGGACTGAAATATTGGTAGATAAATTAGATAGTTGAATATCAACATACAAAATATCATTTTTAAATGAATGGAATTTGTTGTTTGATTATCCTCTAACATTGGTGCTGCAATGGGGGCTTTTTTTTTTTTTTTTTAAGTGAATCATTGGTGTAAAGATCCATAGAAGGCGTGTTTTAGATAATTAGGAGGGGGTGATATCAGATTCCATGACTACCCAAAGAAGCCGAAGCTCACTAAAAATGATGCAGAACAAAAAAAAATTAACCTCTAACATCACTGCCAAACACACTCTTAAAGGAAACTAACACAATTCACTAATGATAAAAATGACACAATCTAATATTTATAAATTGAACTTGAATTTTCATAGTTTAACATTTACTTATGTTTTTGACCATTTATGTATGGATTTTCAAAACATCCCCATTAGTGTCGAATTTTCAACTAACTAATCCCAAATCTTTTCTCTTATTGAAATCCCACTTCAACATCTTATTCATCAACTATAAGAAATCCAGTAGAATATTAATAACACCAAATTGCATTTAAGTTGAAAACATCAATGCTATAATCCTTTCCATCTTAGGGTTACTTAATAACCCTATCTTATTGCTTTAGTCCCATCTCCATACTCCTCATATTTGAGCCTAGGAAATGAAAAAAGAAGACACGATTTATGAAAATTGATTATATACAATCTTACAACAAGAAAACATCATAAATAACAATTTAAATAAACTAAAAAAATGTTTATAAACATCAAATTATAGTATTAAGAACTTTTTAACATATCATGGTTGTAAGAGGACAATTTATATCTACCAAGGTTTCTATATTTGCATGATAAGCACCCATAATCAAATTATAGTATTAAGAACCTTTGAACATATCTTTGTTGTAAGAGGATGATTTATATTTACCAAGGTTAATGTATATATTTACTTAATAAATGAGACATTATCTTGTAAAAATAGTATGATATTGAGGTCCACTCATTGTGGAATACAAATATTTTTATGCATGTTTTGTCTATTAGATCTGCTACAAAAGCTAAAAACGTTACTTTTGAGATATGGATAAACTTTGATACTAATTGCGAAGAATAAATTGGCTTACTTCTAAATCTATAGAATTATAAGTTTGAAGTAAAATTGGTTTATCTGATTGATTAAACAAGAGTTGTCCAGCGTGAATGTCCCTTGGAGCTCAAGCGAATGATAAGTGCATAGTTCTAAGCATAGCTCAAGCGAATGTGTTTCAGAAGAGCACATACCGAAGACATTGAAATTAGTGCAAGGAAGAGTTCTATTATGTATTGTGTTAATATCAATTGGCAATGAGTTCTTTTAAGACATAATAAAAAAAATGAAAGTAAACAAGAGGACCATAAAATATTGAAATTAAGTTCTTTTAAGACATAATAAAAAAATGAAAGTAAAGAAGAGGACCATACAATATTGAAATTAAATAGCTAAATGTTTATGTTTAGTTTTATTTAACTTAAGTTTGTTATAGAAAAAATTGCTTTTAAAAAGGAAATATTGTTTTATATAAGTCTTTATGAAAATGAATCATGTATATGAT
This sequence comes from Picea engelmannii, assembly GCA_009831015.1. Lineage (NCBI taxonomy): Eukaryota > Viridiplantae > Streptophyta > Pinopsida > Pinales > Pinaceae > Picea > Picea engelmannii. The sequence goes on along the minus strand of ML814037.1, from coordinate 12,297 downwards.
GAATCTAAATATATTTTATAGAAAAATTTGTTTTTAAAAAGGCAATATTGAATGTACCATGTATATGATGAATCTAAATATATATTTTATTTTGATCAATGAAATATGTGTAATGAAATATGTGTATGATGAATCTAAATATATTTTATTTTGTAGCATCAATGAAATATGTGTTGTTGTTAGTTTTTTTTTAATAGAAAATTTGCTCGAAATTATATTAAGATTATAATCTCATTTACATCAACATGTACTATTCAAAAAAGAGTATTTCAAATAGTATTAACATGACTGTACTATCGCCAAAAAAACCTATACCACACTATCTTGTCTCTCCAAGCTCAGAAATGCTATCAATAGAGCGCAGTAGTATTCTATCACAGATATGACCATCAACAAAATTGATCATCCCCCCTATGAAAAAAGTAACTTTGACGCAACAAATCAAAAACACTATCCAAAAAATACCAGAAAGTAAACTGATATCCCCCTCCGATTAGAATAACTTTAGATGGACAGGTAGACCAACCTTTCCATTTTCCCATTGATAGAAAGTTAATCTGTCTGAAGGACCTAGCAAAGCTTGTTTGGAAAGGTGATCCCCTTCTTGATTAAACTCCCTATAAATATGATAGTTGATTTCATGGAAACTTGTAGACAAATCCCTGGTTCTGCATTTCCTGCCTTCGATGTCGATAAAATTTAAATTGCCATTTTTTTTTAGCCACTCTATGATCACCTTTGAATCCCCCAAAAGCTGTATCTTTGGTATTTTCCATAGTTTTGCAAGAGTAAGAGTAACCAATGCCCCTAGCAGCGATGCTTTGGAGTTTGTCCCAATCCCTCCATTGATACGCCATCTATAAACCTACATGTCTGGGGTTTTGATAACCCCCCCGATCCACAGATCGTTCCACCCCGAATGGAAGCCCCATCGAAAAAGGCCATTGAGTAATCTAGCAAATGGCAAGTCAAGCTTCTTCTAATAGTAATCGTTTTTTGAGAGGAGGAGCATGAAGAGTGCACTCTTATAGTTTTACAAATTACAACCCACATCGAAGGCATTTTGTTCTCGAAAACAACTAGATTCCTCTCAAGCCAGATATACCAACATATATGAACAACTAGAGTATTGGGGATAGGTCTGTCTTTTTCCCAAGAGTCAAAAAAATCATTAAGGGATGTGCCTGGCCATCGACAATTTTGCTTATGTACAAATGATAATCCGTCCCACACCGTTTGTGTGAATGGACAGTGCACAAAAAGATGGTCTATATCTTCAACATCATTTTTACACAGAAGGCACATACTGGGACCCTGCCATCCTTTTTTTTTCAAAACTCCCCAAGTTAATATCTTGTTTTCGGTTGCCAACCATACGAAGAGTTTCAACTTCAATTGGATGTTCCATTTCCAGAGTTTAAGTTTCCAGCCTCTCCAAATTGGCAGATCTTGAGTGGATATAAGAGCTGAGTATAATTTTTTTACTGGAGGAGTCCCCTCCCGTCCATAGCAGAGAATCAACTCCAACTGTGAGTGAGACACCAACTTGATTTAGATTATTGCAATAAACCTCCCACTCGGATGCTAGGCTGCCCGTTAGCCCCAAATATGTGTTTCTTATCCATGTCTCTAATGACGTTACTGGATCTTGGGCTGCTGAAACTTGAGCCAGTACCGTGAGTCTTCTGAGAGTTAATTGCGCCAATAACTCCTCCAATAGGAAATATTTGGAGCCTAATCCGAGAATTTGATCTCTACCTATAGTTATGTAGTGTCCTAATCCTGGAGACCAACTAAGACAATGAATAATTACATGAACGAGGTGAACAAGGCTAGTCCACATCCTGGATGCAGCTCTAACTTTATGGTTTTCCAGCCTGTACCAGTTAATTACCATATAATTTTGCAAATATTTTTCCCTTAAAACCACGTTACAGATGCCCTGCTAAGAGAGAACCCTCCAGAGAGTATTCACATTTAATGCCTCGTTGAAAAGTAGGAGGTTTCTAAAGCCCCATCCACCATTCTTTTTTGGTCTGGAGAGTAAGTCCCATCTGCATAGGTGGAGATGATGTGTATCTTTGTGCCCATTCCATAGAAAATGATACATCATTTTCCTAATCTTTCTCAACACCGAACGAGGAATTGATTCCATCGACATCCAATAAACCGACTGGCCTTCCAACACAGTTTTTACCAAGATGTATCTACCACCCAAGGTGAGGCACCAGTTGCACCATAGACCTATCCTCTTTGATATTTTAGTTATTAACAAGTCCCAGTCTCCAACACGATACGTGCCTTTCTTCAGATAGTATCCCGGATATTTGAAGCCCATGGAGAGGTCTCTAAAGGTGTATGGAAGAATACTCTTGAAAGGATCAAGTTCGCTATCAGTAATGCCTGCATAATGGACTATAGTTTTGGAGAGATTAACTGTCAATTTTGTCAAAATAAACAAATAATTTTGTCAATTTCCCACCATTCTTTTAGATTCGCCTTCGTCATAATAAGAACATCATCAACGAACAGTAAATGCAAAATCTTGTACATTCGAGAAACTTTAATACTTGAAAGGTTACCTTCACCTATGGCATTTTTCAAGAGTGGGCTGAGGCCTTCCATGACCAGGATGAATAGAAGAGGCGAAAGTGGACACCCTTGGCACAATCCCCTGCCACTTTTAAAAAAAATTGTGGCTTCTCGATTTATCAAAACAACAAAGAATGAAGAAGTCACACATGCCATGATCCAATTGGTCACCTGGATCTCGAATCCAGCTATTAGAAGGACAATTCTTAAGAAATTCCAGTCGATACAATCATAAGCTTTTCTTAGGTCCAGTTTTAATACCAAGGCTTTTAAATTTTTCTTTTTTATACCATGTAAACTTTCGTGGGTTGTTCTAATGGCGTCTTGGATCCTCCTTCCTTGTAGGAAACCCAGCTGCTCAACCGAAAGTGCATTTGACAGAATCGGTTTGATTCGATTAGAAATGATTTTTGAGATCACTTTATAGCATACATTGCATAATGATATCGAGCGATAATCTTCAAAGGTTGATGGTTTGTTAGCCTTCAGAATTAATGTCAGAAAAGTCGAGTTAAGGCTACCAACAATAGAACCCATCCTTCTCGTTTCTTCCACCATTTCGAGCAAATCCTTTCCAAATATATCAAAAAAGAAAGTGAAAAACTGAGAGGTCCAGCCATCTGACCCTGGTCTCTTTTCTTTTTTGAAATTAAAGAGAACTCTTTTTAATTCTTCCATTATAACTAGTTGATATAGGGTACTCGTTTCATCATCCTTCAACATTTGTGGATAAAAAATAACAATTTTGACTTGATCTGTGATGTTCCCAGAATCCTAAGCTTTGTAAAAGTCCTTGAAATGATTGATCATTGCCTCCTTTATTGCTCCTGGCTCAGTATAAATGTTTCCATTACCTTCATTGATTTCCCAAACATGTTTCCTGGCCCTGTTGAAGCTAGCAAAATTATGAATATTTTTTGTATTGTTGTCCCCACTAGACAACCAAATTTCCCTGCTTCGAAGTCTCCACCTTTCTTCGGTACCTCTAAGAATACAGTTTCTTTCAAGTTCCCTCTGTTGAACGAGATTTCCTTCCTCAATGTTGGTAGAATCCTCCATCAGATGCAGGATCGATACCTTTATACCCATTTCAAGTACCTTAAGTTTTTCATTATTTTTAACCAACCTATCTTTAAACCACTATTTTTTATGGTCCTTTAAAACCTTTAATTTCCACACGAGTCTCTTCCGACTTCCCCGTTCAGAAAGGAACATAGGATATTTCCATATATCTTGAACTAATTTGATAAATTCTTGTTCATTCAGCCAGTGGGAATTCATTTTGAAGGGAAATGCCTTGTATAATGGTAGAATTTCCAACTGAAGAAAAATAGGCACGCGATCTAAAATGTAGGGAAAGTCTACCCAAGATCTAAATATACCAACTGATAATAATAATTCTTCAGATACTAGACACCGGTCCAGTCTCCTCTCCACCGCTTCACTGCCCGCACGACCATTACACCACGTCGGTACGAGTTTATCCGGTTTAATATCAATCAACTTACTAGGACTCAGTAGATCCCTGAAAAAATCATCCGATGGTCTATGTCAGGTCGCCCCGCCCCAAACCTCATCTGGAAATAGAACAAAGTTTAGGTCACCTGCTAAGATCAAATTCATTATCACCAATAAACCACTATCAGCCATTGACTGCCAAAATTGTAATCGACCTGTACAAGGTCCATAAATATTTATCATAGCTAAGTCCCGCTTATCCTTTAAGCACCTTCCTGTTAACAGAATAATTACAATCGTGAGATAGGTGATGCCAACCCCCCTTCTCCTTGGGCTGCGTGACCTCCCGGTCAAGGATATTCAATTCTCAGAGCTGAATTATCTCTCTCAAACCTTAATGGTCTCGCTTGTAAATAACCACAGGTCTCTTTAGTCTTTCAGTGCAAGTTCTATGACACTCACAATCTCTCCCTTCGCAATACCGAGCGATTAGTGTTCAGGCACTAGCTCCTTCCCGCATATGACCTTGGGTTACACAATTGTGGATGCGGTCGAAAGTGGTTTGGGATCAATCCACTTTTCTCCCCGCAATTCACCACCAAATGCCACGCGTCCAATTTGCAATACCATAGTTTCTATTGCGACCCACTCTCAAGTTTTTAAATTCCGAGCACTTTCCATCCCCGTAATCTTTTGTAATCGTTGATCTCACAATCTCGATGGTGCTTCTGAACGAATGGCTCAGATATGTCCTTTCCAAATCTATGGATCAGATTTAACCCTTCTAAATCAACTGTTGTGATTTATTTCGTGATTCATACTTCGGGAGTTTTGACTTTCAACCTTTGCTTTCCTACGAAATGCATGGTTTCTTGCCGCGTGTCCTCCTGAAGCAGACGACTATAATTTACTTTGGACTATCCAATGGTCGACGTTTATTTCGGCCCTCCAAGTCTCTTGGCTTCGGGAGTTTCAAGTCTCAATATGAAAATCTTGAAGTGATTTCTCCAAAGTTCATAATCTATTGCCATGTATCCTTCTGGATTAGACAGTTCAGATCTCCTTCAGCTCTTCGGGTTTTGACAATCTCACTTCTCAATTGAAACCCAATTGCAATTTACCCAGAGCTCCCAATTTGTTGACACATGTTCTCCTTAAATCAATGGCCCTTGTCTCCTTTGAAACTTCAACGATCTCTCCTCCTATGTATACACAGAGTTTAAAGTTCGTGCACTTTTCCTAAATCCAACGGTCTGAAACAATTCAACTCCTCTTGGATAGATATTCACCCTTCACCTTGCCCAACCTTCGCAAATTCTTCTTCTGAAATATTTCTTCGACACTTAGTCGATTTCTGGTCCTGTGCACTCCTTGCAACCGGCCTTTGCACTTTCTTGCGAGAAAAACCTGAGTTATTTCTCCAAGTCAAAGACTTCGCCTACGCACTCCTTGTGCTTAATATGCACACTCTGCATACACTAGTTGCATGCTATCTCTTATGAACTTCGAGTCGAACAAGACTCTCTCACATGCACTCCTTGCATTCAATATGCACTCCTTGCATAAATTACAGAAGAGAAACAATTGAAACTTATTCAATTCTTCATAAATTCATCCATTCACCATGGACATCATATATCCACAAAATTCATAACAATAATAAACTTGTAAAGATTATCAACAATGTACAATTGGATCAACTTCCTCTGTTCTATTCATTCCAGAAAAAACATGATTACACCTCTATCTCTTATAGTCATTACAATTAGAAAACTTATCTAAGGACCCAGATCTTCCTCACTCTTCTTCCTCCTATCTAAATTCTACCACCTTCTACTCCAGTGGTTACCTACTCAACTTAATTAATGCAACCTAATGAATCATACAAGCTAATATCCTACACCTGTAATATATTACAGTCGTGTAAGGATTTACAATAATCCTTCAATTCAAAACGGTGGCTCGACTTTACTTACAACTAATTAATTAACGAAATATTCAAAAAGATCTCCACACCGCTACCAAGATGGTTAAGATTCAGTTTGGTTCTTTCAATGCATGAAGTGTTCAGTTCGCTTCCACTTCCACTTTTCTTGATTTGATAACAATGCTCCTGCATCATACTCCTCTGGCCAAAATATTCATGGACTCCTGTCCATGAGCTCTCGCCCTGTTTTACCATGCATCAAAATATCAAGTTCAGTTACCCAACTTGAATCTTCTGTCGGGTGATCCTTCCACTTTACCAAATATTCAGAATGCATCTTTCTTTTGGTTTTCCTTCCAACTCTTTATTCTAATATTTTCTCCATATGAGGTTTTTCTACTATGGGCATATGTTCTTCCCATTAAATCTCTTCCTGATCATCCAATTCTCCTCTGTCATCTCTTTTATAAGGATACAAATCTGCAACGTTGAATATCAATGATATCCCAACATTGTTCGACAACTCGATCTCATAAGCATTTGGTGCAAATTTTCTAAGAATCTTGCATGGTCCTATCTTCTTCATCTTCAACTTATTATATGTTCCTCTTGGAAACCTCTCCTTTCTCAAATGAGCTAAAAATTCATCTCCCACTTCAAATTGAACTTCCCTTCTTCTTTGATCAACCCCGTCCTTATACTTCTGATTACTATCCTGTATCTGTTTCTTAACTTAATCATGAAGTCTTTGCATTTCTGTAGAAAATCTTCTGCTCCCACGCTCCTGCATTCATATTGTTTCAACTCTCCCAACTCTGCAATCCCTCTTGGATGTCTTCCATATACTATCTCAAATGGACTTTTTCCAGTGCTCCTATTAATTGAATTGTTAAATGCGAATTCTGCCTGTGCCAGAATTTGATCCCACTGATGACCTTTTTCAGTGACTAAACTCCTTGATAAATTTCCCAGAATCCTGTTCACCACTTCAGTTTGTCCGTCTGTCTGAGGGTGATATGATGAACTAAAATATAAATTAGTTCCTAGCCTCTTCCATAGAGTCCTCCAAAAGTGTCCTACAAATTTAGTGTCCCTGCTTGAAACTATACTTTTGGGCAATCCATGTAATCTCACAACTTCTCTGAAAAACAAATTGGCTATGTGTGTAGCATCATTTGTTTTCTGGCATGGTATGAAATTTTCCATTTTAGAAAATCTATCGACCACAACAAATATGGAATCACTTCCTTTCTAGGTTCTAGGTAATCCCAATACAAAATCCATACTAATTGCATCCCAAGGCCTTTATGGAATAGGAAATGGCCGATACAAACCAGTGTTTTGTCTCTTCCCTTTTGTATGTTGACAAATATTACATCGATCTACAAATTTCTTCACATCTGCCCTCATACCTGGCCAATAATACAAACTATTCATCTGCGCAAATGTTTTTTCATGACCGAAATGTCCGACTAGACTGTCACTATGTTTTTCTTTCAACAAATTATCTCTCATTGAGCATCTTGGTATGAACAATTGACTTCCCTTAAACAACAATCCATCCTGGATCAAATATTCTACCCATGAGTTGTTATCCCTCAACAAAGGATTTCCATATGCTTCATAATCCTCCTTAAAATCTGGATCTTCCTGATGCATTGCCTTAAGGTGCTCAAACCCTAAGGTCTTCACTTGGAATTCCTGTATAACCAAACTCCTTCTGCTCAAAGCATCTGCAACTTTATTAACACTTCCAGAAATATGTTTAATGACAAAAGTAAAATTATGCATGAATTCTACCCACTTAGCATGCCTCTGATTCAATTTCTCTTGCCTAGTAATAAATTGCAAAGCTTGATTATCACTATAGAAGACAAACTCCTTTGGAATTAAATAATGTCTCCATTTCTTCAAATCTTGAATCACTTCATAAAACTCCTTGTCATATGTAGAATATTTCTCCTTGGAGTCATTTAACTTCTCACTAAAATAAGCAACTGGCATAGTATCTTGACTCAAGACTACTCCAATGGCTATTCCACTTGTATCACATCTCACCTGAAATGTTTTTCCAAAATCTGGTAAAACCAGAATTGGTTGTTTTGTTATCTTCTTTTTCAACACTATGAAGATTTTCTCAGCCTCCTCTGTCCAATTAAATGACTTATGTTTCTTTTTCATAGTGTCCATTATGGGTGCACATATACCACTAAAATTTATGATAAACTTTCTATAAAAACTTGCTAACCCATGGAAACATCTCACCTCAAATATGCTTCTTGGTGATGGCCATTCTTTGATTTCTCTTACCTTCTCTGGATCCATCTTCAATTCATTTGAAGAGATCACAAAACCCAAATATATGAGTTTTGTCTTCATAAAAGAACTTTTATTCAAGTTTATTAACAACTTTTCTTGATGCAACCTCCTCATCACTAATGTCAAGTGCTTTAGATGTTCTTCCTCTATTTTGCTAAAAACTAATATATCATCCAGATATACAATGAAAATTTTACCTATGAAGTCTTTCAATACTTAATTCATCAACCTCATAAATGTGTTTGGAGCATTTGTCAATCCAAATGGCATTACTAGCCATTCAAACAAACCTTCATTTGTCTTGAATGCTGTCTTCCATTCATCTCCCTCTCTCATCCTTATTTGATGATATCCACTCTTCAAGTCTAATTTTGAAAGATAGCTTGTTCCACTCAAACAATCCATCAAATCATCCATATTGGGTAAAGGAAATCTATACCCGATGGTAATCTTGTTGATGGCTCTGGAATCTGTACACATTCTCCATGCCCCATCCTTCTTCGGACTTAATACAATTGGTGCTGCACATGGGCTTAGAATTTCTCTGAATAAACCTTTATCCAACAACTCATGAACTTGCTTCTTAACCTCTTCAGTATCTCGAGGTGTCAACCTATACGCCGCTTTGTTTGACAAACTGGCTTCTGGAATCAAGTCAATATGGTGGCTAATACTCCTAATGGGTGGTAATGAGTGAGGCAACTCATCCACTTCTATGTTAGCAAAATTCTCTAACAATTCTTGGATTTCTTCAGGTAAATCATTCATAGAAGTATTGGTAAGGATAAATCTCAGTTTCCTCACTACAACAAATTGCATTTCTTGATCTTTCTTGATCTCCTTCAAGAGTTCCTTCCCACTCATGAGAAGTATTCTTGTGCTGGCTTCTTCCTTTTCTTTCTTCTCTTCTATTGGCAGTAACATGTGGGTTCTACCAATTTTTTTCCAGAGTATAAGTATTTTTCCTCCCATCATGAATGACATTCCTATCAAACTTCCATGGTCTCCCCAACAAAATATGACAAACATCCATGGGAATTACATCACATAGAATCTCATCTTTATAGCCTCCTATTTTAAATTCAACTTTGCATTGTTGACTTACCATTACTTGATGTCCTTTATGCAACCACAAAACTTTATATGGACTTGGGTGTGCAGTTTTCTCCAGCTCCAGTTTCTCCACCATTTCTGTAGATACTAAATTATCAGTGCTCCCACTGTCTATAATCATCTTGCAAAATTTGTCCTTTGTTTTACAAGCAGTCCCGAACAACTTCGTTTGCTGAACTGAATCTTCTATTTATTTCTCTGGCTTTAGAAGAACTTTCCTCATCATAAGGTTCTGTCCTCCTTTTGCTGCCTCTGCTTCCACATTCTTCTGGGCCTCAGAAATGTGTTCTCCTCCTCATTCTTTCTTCCTCTCAAGGCATTCCCAAGACATGTGTCATGTCTTTCCACATGTATAACATTTAACTCCACCTCCTCTACCTCTTCCTCTTCCTTGAGGAAAATAATTTCTCCCACCAAACAATCTTCTTCAAGAACTTCCTCCTCTTTCAAAGTGACTATATGATTTCTCAATCTCATCCTTGGTTTTTGGTGCCTTATCATAGAAAATTCCCTTACCTCTATTTGAGCCTCTGCTTCTGCTTCGTTGACTCTGGTTCCTGGCCAAATTTTCTTCTGACTTCAGTGCAATCTGGTAAGCATCTTCCACTTTCCTCACAGTCATCATGCTGATATCATCCTAGATTTCATATCTCAAGCCATTTATATACCTGACAACTTTTTCATCATCCCTCTCTCTTTGTCCAGTCCTAATATTTATTCTATAAAATTCTTCTGTGTACTCTTTCACTGTCATACCCCTCTGTCTCAGGTTCTACATCTTTCTGAATAGGTTTATCTGGTAATTCTTAGGTATGAATTTAGCCTTCAGTTTGGCTACCATTCTATCCCAATTCTTTATCTTTTGTTTACCTTTGCTCCTTCTCTATGCCTGTAGTTCATCCCACCATAGTGTTGCATGTCCTTTTAATTTGGAGACAACATGTCTCACCTTCCTTCCTTCATCGACATCTTCATAGTCAAAATACTTATCCATGGACATTGTCCAGTCCAATATCTCTTCGACATCCAAATTACCTTCATACATTGGGACGTCCATATTTTCTCTAGCTCCCAACTTCACAACAACTTTCAATAAGCGTTCTTCAGCCGCATCTTCCCTTGTAGCTTCTTCAAATTCTACTTCTTTGCTTTATGCATCACTGACATCTTCAGCAATAGGTGTTATTCTTTTCATTGCTTCCATCGCTTCCAACCTTGCATGAAGCTCTCTCATTTCTCTTCCCACAACATGGTTTTCCATAGGTGGATCTACACGAATCCTTGGTGGCATTATTTCAACTATTTCTAATACACATAATACAACTTCAAAATTTTTCAGGCTCTGATACCACTTGATGCCAACCCCCCTTCCCCTTGGGCTGTGCGACCTCCTGGTCAAGGATCTTCAATTATCAGAGCTGAATTAGCTCTCTGAAACCTTAATGGTCTTGCTTGTAAATAACCACAGGTCTCTTCAGTCTTTCAATGCAAGTTCTATGACACTTGCGATCTCTCCTTTTACAATACCAGGAAATTAGTGTTCAAGCACTAGCTCCTCCTTCATTATCTCCTTCCCGCATATGACCTTGGGTTATGTCCACATACAATTGAGGGCGCAGTCGAAAGTGGTTTGGGATCAATCCACTTTTCTCCCCGCAATTCACCACCAAATTCCACACGTCTAATTTGCAATACCATGGTTTCTATTGCAGCCCACTCTCAAGTTTTTAAATTCCGAGCACTTCCATCCCCGCAATCCTTCGTAATCATCGATCTCACAATCTCGACGGTGATTTTGAATGGATGGCTCAGATCTTTCCTTTCCAAATCTACCGATCATATTTAACCCTTCTAAATAAACGATTGCGATTTATTTCATGATTCAGACTTCAGGAGTTTCAAATTTCAACCTTTTCTTTCTTCCAAAATGCATGGATTCTTGTTGCGTGTACTCCTGAATCGGACGACTATAATTTACTTCAGACTATCCAACGGTCGACGTTTATTTCGGCCCTCCGACTCTCCAGGCTTCGGGAGTTTCAAGTCTCAATCTGAAAATCTTGAAGTGATTTCTCCGGAGTTGATAATCTATCACAACGTTTCCTTATGGATTAGACGGTTCAGATCTCCTTCGGGTCTTCAGGTTTTGACAATCTCAATTCTCAATTGAAACCCAATTGCAATTTACCCAGAGCTCCCAATCTGTTGACACATGTTCTCCTAAACTCAACAGCCCTTGTCTCCTTCGGAACTTCGACGATCTCTCCTCCTATGTATACATGGAGTTTAAAGTTCATGCACTTTTCCTAAATCCAACGGTCTTAAATAATTCGGCTCCTCTTGGATAGATCTTCGCCCTTAACTTTTCCCAACCTTCGCAAATTCTTCTTCTGAAAGATTTCTTCAACACTTACTTGATTTCTGGTCATGTGCACTCCTTGCAACTGACCTGCATTTTCTTGCAAGAAAAACTCGAGTTATTTCTCCAAGTCAAAGACTTCGCCTACACACTCCTTGTGCTTAATATGCACACTCTACATACAAAAGTTCCATGCTATCTCTTTTGAACTTCGAGTCGAACAAGGCTCTCTTGCACAGACTCCTTTCTTTTCTATATGCACTCCTTGCATAACTTACAGAAGAGAAACAATTGAAACTTATTCAATTCTTCACAAATTCATCCATTCACCATGAACATCATACATCCACAAAATTCATAACAACAGTAAACTTGTAAACAATATCAACACTGTACAATTGGATCAACTTCCTATGTTCTATTCATTCCAGAAAAAACATGATTACACCTCTATCTCTTATAGTCATTACAATTAGAAAACTTATCTAAGGACCCAAAGCTTCCTTGCTCTTCTTCCTCCTATCTAAAT